>VUQG01045471.1:13202-25283 GCA_015106755.1 Etia nguti | reverse complement strand
AACACATCCGGTCTCCACGAGTGTTGAAATGGATGTGTTGGTGGAGTTTTGGTAAAACTTTCTTCAGGTTTCCCTTGTTAAAGTCCCCGGTCGTGATAAACGCCGCCTCTGGGTGCGCGGTTTCCTCGCTGCTGATCGCGCTGTAAAGTTCCCTGAGTGCTCGGTCAGTGTCGGCTTGTGGGGGAATGTAAACAGCCGTAATAATCACTGCTGTAAATTCCCTCGGTAGCCAGAATGGCCGGCACTTAATCATCAGGTACTCCAGGTCCGGTGAGCAGAAGGATTTGACCGGGTGCACGTTTGCATAATCAAACCAGCTGTTGTTGATCATGAAACACACACCACCACCTCTGCTTTTCCTAGTTAGCTCCTGTGACCTGTCCGCACGATGCACGGAGAACCCCGGTAGTTTTATGGTAGAGTCCGGTACCTTGTCCGATAGCCAGGTTTCTGTGAGGCAGATCACGCAGCAGTCCCGCATCTCTCGCTGGAATGAGATCCGTGCCTGAAGCTCGCAAAGCTTGTTCTCCAGAGACTGCACATTACCTAGTAATAAACTGGGGAGCGGTGGTCTGTTAGTGCGTCATCTCAGTTGAACCAGAACGCCGGATCTTCTCCCTCTGCATCGGCGTTTGCGGCCTCCGGGGGCCCAGAACAAAGTCTCAGCTGAGATGAATGGGGGGTTTGCAAATGCAGGGTCCGTGTTGCAAAACTTGGACTCCAGAAAACGATGAGAAAGTCCAGCTCTTATGTCCAATAAGGTTTGGCGGTCGTACACAAAAAGACGTGTTACTAGTGAAGAAATAAAGGAAAAGTAAAATAAAACACAAAAACCAGCTGTTGCTTGGGGGAGCTCGCGACGAGGTTGCCATACTCATTAGTGAAATATATTTCTTCATTTATAAGACAGATTCTGTGTATCTCTCCAAATCTTGTAGCCCAACTATATCTGCCACATCTTCTCAAATATGTAAGCAGTAGCCATCTCCTAAGAAGAATCAAATTTTTATTGTGTTTATCCTCTCTGTCTGGTTATGTATCATCACCAAAAACAAGCCATCCCCGAAATATCACAAATTTTTCCAGGTATTCTTTGTCGCAGAACCCTAACACCCAAACTTACATCACTTTGCTTCTTCTTAAAAGCTGAAAAACTTTCAAAATTGAACAGTGTACAGCTTCTTCATGGCCTTTCCCATAATTCAAAAGGAGACTCATTTCTTAGCCCTGAAGGTTTCTGCTTGGTCGCAGTACACCTGTCAAGCAAGCAATGCCAAATATTAATCACTCAATAAACATAACAACAGGCCAAAATTCATAGTGTATTCACATCATTATGTGTCAAATTTCTAACTTTTCTGGTTATGCTGATTGATGGGCAGATCTATCAATCTGGGTTTAATTCTGCAAATTCTGAACCCATATGAGCAGCGCCTCTCATTTGCTTGATGCCAAGGCGCTGCTGCACCCATTTTGCATTTGCTGCACTACAGGCCCGTGGATCGGTGTAATCGCATATTCTGACCCTGACATCTCCCTCAGCTGCCAATCACCAATTAGAGCAAGCATTCAGACAACAGACAAACCGATTGTTTTGCAAGCGAGAAGCAAGTCAGTGAATCATTAGCAGGCAGTGGAGGAAGTGGCTGTATCATTGTGAAAGAGGCTGATTTTTGCTGCTGCAGGTTTAATATGTACATAAGAAATTACTTTTAAATTTTCATTGCACAAGCCTTTTGAATCTCGCAGATGAAACAGCATAGTGTTTTTTTCCCCAGCCTTGAGCCACATCCTCATTGCCCTAGATACATTTGCCCCTTACAAGAAAGAGGAAAAAAACCTGTATTCATGTGGAATAAGGGGCTCTAGCTTTGATGATTTTAACGCTGGTTTGTGGTATGAGTAAATCGAGACGGCTCGTGACACTGCTCTTAAAGAATATGCTGTGGATTATATTTATTATTTCATAGATACCAGGCACTTGTTCTAATGTTAATGACATTTTTTTCAATTGGTTAATCTAGGACTGTTGGGCTTTTGTACACAAATTCTACCTCTCTACACCAACACAGTACAATTTGAAGTGCTGACTAAAAGTATTGCTTTAACTTTTTAGGAATTGCAGACATTTTTTACACAGTTCCTCATTCGATGTAGTTTCATAGCATGGTAGCATTATCACAATACTAGAATTTCAAACATGATACCAATAAAAACAGCCCCCAAATACCTAACATCTAAATAATTTAGTTACTGTAAACAAAGACCATTATGGAAAAGTTACAAATGAACTTTGAATAAAGTGTGGTATTAGTTATGCGTAAATAAAGAAGATATTTAAAAAAACAGAGCTCGCTAACACAAAAATTTTATTAGAATTTTGTAAAAATAGAAACGTTTTTCATCTGGTCCACCTCAGCAGGTGGTTCGATCCCCATCTGCTCCAGGCTGCATGCCAAATATCCTTGGACAAGATACTAACCCCAAGTTGCTCTCCAATCCATCCATCGGAGTATGAATGTGTGTGAATGTTAGATAGAAAGCACTTACATAGAAAGAGCATATGAAAAAGCGCTTGTGTGAATGGGTGAATAAGGCAAGTTCAATGAGGCTTAAAAAACTAAATTTTCCTCCAAATAAACCAGAAATCAGTGACGGGATGCACAGAAGAATAAAAACATTACTGACCATCAGATCCTGAAGCATCTCTGTGTTGAGGACACTGTTACTATGTCACATGCACATGTTTTCTGCATGCCCTGTGAGGCTTGCAGGTATTTATTATGTTAAATTGAGTAAATAGAAAAGCGCTAGATAAGAACCAGTCCGTTTATCAGTTGTTTTGTTTTTATTTGTTTTTTCTTGACAAATCTTACGGCTAGTTGAGGTCTGTTCAGTCATTATTCTATGTCAAATAAAACAGATAAAAGATCAAAAAGGGCTCATTGAGCTCTATATTTCAGGTCTAAAGATGATGAAAGTCAAGGAACCCATCATTAGGCTGAAAAACCAAAATAAGCCAATACAAAAAAGCTTCAGGAGTGACCAAATCACTGACCAGCTCATCAACAGCAAAAGTCCAAAAGACCACAGAAGACAACTAAAGTGATGATCACAGAATTATTTCCACGGTCAGGAAAAACATCTTCTAGCACACCATCTAACCAAGTCAAGAACTCTTGAGGTTTTCGATGTAGGCACATCATTGCCAGAGTCTACAACTGTGAATGTGAATACAGAGGGTTTACAACTAAGTGCAAACCACTGGTTATGGTCAAAAACAAGAAACAGTTCTGGAAAAAAATTCTTTAGACACATGGGACCAAGTTGATGATGAGAATAGAATAGGATAGAGAAGAAGAGTACATAAAGTATATAAATCCTTGCATTTAAAATCGTGTTTGTTTGTCCAGTTACTCCTGACCTTCTTAAAGCTGAATGTCTGATCTTCAGCCACTTCTTGATTGTTTGATTTAAATCCCCTGAGGTTATGCACAGAGGGAAAAATACAAAAAAATCAAGTCACTGTCTAAATACTTAGAAAAACTGACCCAACTCTAGTTTTCCCCAAACACGCTGCTGCCTGCCTGACTACTGAGAGGGTAAATTATGCGAACATCAAGCTGTATGGTCAGGATGTGTTGTTGTTCTTTTCATAGTGGAGGTGATTTCAAGCAGCCACTAATCAATCTATGTGAATTCCAGCAAGTAAAAAGGTTTTCAGCTTTGTTAATATGGGTTTTAGGCATTCATTTTCCTTTCCCTCAAGTCAAGTGCTCTCAAGAAAATAAATGGTATAATGCTTTTTGTGTATCAAATATTTCAAGTGGTAGGGGAAAAAGGGGGGCCATTACTTCCATATCTGGCTTTAAAACGCTCACTAAATCATAATACCTGCTAAACATGCATGAGTGTAAGCAGTACCTCTTTTTATAAACCACATGGAGGAGAAAACTGAACCTTTCTTACAGCGGTGTGAGAAAGTGCTGAATATGTTATGTAAATCACAAAAAGGTGTTTCCACCACAGCTTTGAATAGATACAACCGTTTTGAGGAAGGTGCGATGTCCTGCTGTATGCGCTGAGGTTGCCCAATATAAGGCTTGTGGTTGGCAGTCTTCCCAGTGGTTGTGACATAAGAGGATACCTGGGGGCCTTGGAGGGAGTTTGGGCTCCTTTTCTTATGCAAGTGCACCACAAACCACAAAACCAATTAGACCCTCTGTTGCACTATGTATTCTGCGTTTTAGAGGCCTGGTCTTATATCAGTATTCTAATCCCAAAGGTGTAGGTGAAGGTGTAATATGAGAAACTACATTGGTTGGAAATCTACTCTGTTTTGTGTGGGGGGGGATAATTTTCTGGTCTTTCTTTTTCTCTATTTTTTGTTTTTTGTTTTGTTCTATAATGTCAAATTTTATAAATATTTTCAATGAAAGTAAAAGATGGTTTAGAGAAAGATAAACCAGTCATGGTTTTGTTGATGATTTTCTTGTTTTGCCTGGTAGAAATCTTTGTTTTGTAGCTCATATTAATCATTTCAGTTCTTCCATATCTAATGTTTAGGCTCAGTTTCCAAACAGGAATTAGACCTAATCCTAAATACATCTTCCCATGCTGCCAGAGCCCTACAAAATGACCTCCAGCAGGACACTGGTGTGAATGCCTCTGACCCAACAATCAGAAACCTTAGGGCCTTCAGTGGGCTCTGTGCTCACTGCTCAGCCCTGTGGAGCCCAACTGGCACTTGCCATAGAATACCAGAATTGGCAGGTCCATTATTGGCACCATGTGCTTTTCACAGATGAGAGCAGGTTCACCCTGAGTGCATGTGACAGACGTGAAATGGTTTTGAGAAGCTGAGGAAAATCTTATGCTGCCTGTAACATCGTTTAGCACGACCGGTTTGGTGGTGGGTAGAGTGATGGTCTGGGAACGTGGAGGGACGCACAGACCTCTACAAGTTAGGCAACGGTACCCTGACTGCCATTAGGTATCAAGGTGAAACCCTTGGACTCATTGTCAGACAGTACGCTGGTGCACTGGGTCCTGGGTTCCTCCTGGTGCACAACAATGCCCGGCTCATGCGGAAAGAGTGTGCTGGCAGTTTCTGGAGGATGAAGGAATCAGTACCATTGGCAGGTCCCTACACTCCAAATCCAAAAGAACACCTCTGGGACATGTTTTAATCCATCTGACATGTCCAGGTTGCATCTGGGACGCCCATACAGAGGCTACATCGCCCATACAAACTACTGAGCACCATTTTAGTTGCTTCAATTAAATTTCCGGGAAACTGGACGAGCCTGCTGCATTATTTTTTCACTTTGATTTTCAGGGTGTCTTTGAGTTCAGCCCCTGTAGGTTGCCAATTTTCATTTCCATCAAAAGATGTGGCAGTCCATGTCAGTATAGATATCCAGCATGATTTTTTCCCCACTGAGATCTGATGAGTTTTCAAAGTGTTCCTTTAATTCTTTTGAGCAGTATACTTTAGCAGTGTGTGTGTGTGTGAGTGTGTATATTTATATATATATATATATATACACACACACACACACAAACATAATCCTTTCTTATTGTGTTTTTATGCATAATTTAGTGTATTATTGTGTTGATGTATTTCTGAAAGCTCATCACAGCAGTTGGTACCTTCGTCAGTCAGAACTACAGATCTCTCGCTTACCCAAATGCTGTCCAGTTTGAGTTTTTCCAATCAAATCAGTTCAAGCTTCTTTCAAATTTGTGTGACAGTAGTAGGAGTGAAACATAAAACACGTTTTCTCAGTCCTAAATTGCAGGTGCATGTCATGGCATTACACACAACCATATATTATACATACGGTATAATGTATATATTGAGACGTTATTGTACTGTAAAGTAATTACTGTAATTACTGTGTTAAAATTTTACATAGTTTCTTGTGTCAGGGTGATTTGTGATGGAAGGATAGCAGCAAGACTCAAAGGGAAAGTGATAGTGAGACCTGCTGTGATGCATGGTTTGGAGATGGTGGCAGTGACATAAAGACAGGAAGTGGAGATGAAGATCTTAAACCTTTTATTGGGAGTCACCAGAATGTACAGGATTTGAAATGAGTATATCAGAGAGACAACACTGGCTGAGATGGTTTGCACATTGGAGGAAAAGAGGAGGACAGAGAGAAGAATCATGGATGTAGTGAAAGAGGAGATGCAGAGGGTTGGTGTGACCAAAAGAAGAAAAACATTATTTCATATGTGTCATCTTGCTTAAATCCTTCATCATATTGTATATGAGCACTTTTTTACTCTACATTAAGCCCACATTTTTTCCAGCACTCTCACCAAAGTCAGTAAAGTAAAAAAAAAAGTAAAATAAAACAACAACAATAAGTCTATGCTCTAGTTTGATGAAGTGATGATGTGCACCTCCTACATTTAGAAGTCTCTATACTTTCCAGCTTTACTGCCAAATCATCTCCTGCTCTGAGTTCATTTCCAAGTCATTTCTACCACTTGATAAAAAAAAAAAGAGGAAGGAGGCAAGGTAACAACTTAATTTGCTAATAGGAATAATTATAGTGTAGCCAGAGGCTAGCTCCATTAGCAGAAACAAGAAGAATCCAGCTCATGTTTATCTTGCGCTAATTGTTGCAAGCAAACAGCAAATATTTTATTAACTTCAGGAAGGCACTTTACCCACGGAAGGAGTGAGCTGAATTCAAAATTGTCTCCTGAGTATGAGAGCGTTCACAGAGACACAGAAATTGACTCCACTGAGAGAGCACTTTGTACTTCTGCTGCATTAACCTCAAGAGGAGGTGAACTGTGACCAAACAAATTCATAGACTTATTCATCTTTAGGCTATTTTTAAAGTTTGGCCAGGTCCAGTCACGCAGACATATTTACGTGTAACAGATAATCCATAAAATGATATATAAATTACAGTGAAGGCTAAGTTTAAGGTGACATTCATTTCTTCCTTTAATCTCTAGAGTTTAGCTGTATATGCACTACCAAGATGAAGGGAGTTTAGTAAGGCTCAGATTATCAACTATTAAATATTCCTGGACCTGGTTCCATCAAATAGGGGCGGTTGTCCTAAAAATGGGTTTTAACCAGCTACTTTGCTGAAGTCTTTGCCACACAGGTCTATAGACCTGTTGGTGACCCCCTGGTCACTGACAGGTGAAAAATGTACATTCAATCTTTCAGCTTTGAATTATTTTCTTACCCTTGCAAGTTACTTCTGTATTCTAAGGTCAGTTTTTTTTCTTTTAATTTGTTTATCTATTTAATTGAGTTTGCCTATATGTATAAATGAATGCTTTTCTACTTCAATGTCCATTTTAAGAGACTCCATATATGGACGTAGTCAGTAGTCAGAAGTTTGTGGGCATGAATGCCATGGTAATTTTCAACAGAAACACAGATTGGTCTTGATTTGAGGTAAAGTTGAAGAATTTGGAAGTACTCCTTCATTATGCAATGTACATGTACTGGCAAGAGAACAGCCCCAGAGCATGATGCTACCACCACCATGCGTGAGAGTCAGTACAGGGTTCCTAGGTTTAAAAGCCTCACCTTTACTCCTTCAAACATACCTTTTCTCATAGTGACCAAAAAGCTCAATATTTGTTTAATCTGACCATAAAACCTTTCTCTAGAAGACATTTGACCTGTCCATGTGGGCAGCGCCAAAGTGGTGGCACATATGAATAACTTGCACTTAACTTATGGTTGTTTGAACTGATGATCTTGGAATCTGCAGTCATTTAGAAATGGGTCCAATAGACCTCCCCAACTTGTGTAAATCTACAGTCACTTCTTAGATCGTCACTGAGTCCCTTGGACTTTCCAATTGTTTTGAGTATTGGTCAATAAACTGAGTGCTGTCAAACAAATTACGCTGCAAACAGAAACTACCAGCTGTAGTCAATCATGATCACTAAAAAGAAGTTAATAGGTCTTGTCAAGTTAAGACATTGAAGAAACTTCAGCAGCACTTATTAAAAGATTTAAGAGAGTCTATGCATACATTTTAGTCTGTGTGGAATAGCAAACATTCTAAATAAATTCAAACTTGTAGACCCAATTCCTGTTTTTAAAACTTATTAGATGTGTGCAGTACAGTCATTCCAATCTGGAAAAACAACATTTCAAAGAAATCATGCCCATGATAAGTAGATGTAATCTTTTGACCCCAACTGTGTACGTTTCCGTTTACTGGACACAAATCGGTTAGTGAGTCATCTCCATTGGACACTCTGGATCGGCTTGGCATGATCCAGTTATTTTTTTCTACTTAGCTTTTCTTCTTTGCATTTCGTCATCCCCCTTGCCTTAAAGAAGAAGGAATCAGTTTCACTCTAAATACAGCATTCTTGTAATGACTCGGTCTAATCAGGATGATGCAGACGAACTCTGGCGCTCAGATTTTAGCAAACGTGGAAAAGGTCAGTTGTGGTTGTGGCAAGGGCGGGAACACGGACGGATGTGAGCAGGTCTGACGGTTCACTAAACCATTCCTCGCATCAGCTTAACTGTTCCTATCTATTCTGAGCCGAGTTTTGAGAGGTACGTTAGTGAGTAAGCGCCGCAAGTGTGCAAAATTCCTGCACACATGTCAAGCACAGAATGCAGATGGCAAAGATTGTAAGGATGGTCCAGCATGAATTAACACAGGACTCTCCAGTGAAATATGAACACCTTCAGTCGGGCAAGTCACACCGAGCATGTAACCTAAATTATTAGGCTATTAGGCTCATACCTTTACTTCACGCAAAGGAAGTGGACCTTCTCTACGGTTCAGTGAAATCTTTGCTCTCGCGCCAGATGTTGTGCTTTTGTATGTTAAGGCTATTATCTCCCCGAGCTGATGTGATTGTCTCGGCGCGTCTTAAAGGCGCACATTATAACCAGTGGAGCAAAAGTCGGTGAATAGACTAACACGGAGTAATGGGCGCGGACACTTGTCAAGTCGCCTTTTGCTCACATGGAGAGGCCGCCATTTGCCAAATGACCCGCAATTTATTTATTTATTTTTACATAACAGCCCCCCCACACACACACAGAGCTTCAATTCGCATTTTGGCTCTTTAAAAGTGGCTTCCCAGTTCAACATGAAGTACCCAGACAGTCATTTTTTCCAAAGAGTCAGACCTTGACAGCTTGTCGGTGGAAGGTGTGACACAGCCAGGTAGATGTGACACTTCTCTCCCAGAGGTGCTGACACCGGTGTGAGTGAGAGGTCAACACCTCTAGGACAAGCTTGTCAAATTAAGGGAGTTTGCACTAGTTTGCCGCTAACAGGCACTAATTAGCGGCACTAACACACAAGCTCGAGGGTGTCACCTCTGTAACAAACCAGAGATTACTTGGTCGGGTTGCGGGCGCCCTCGGGGGAAGAGAGTCCATTGACTGGCGCTAAAAGTCAATTGAGACGTCTGCGATGTAAATCAAAGCTTTCTTTTTACCTGCTTAGAACAAGACGAGCAATAAAAAAGTGCTTTTATGTGCAGCCTGGAAGGTGTTTGCTCCTTTTGCTGCCGTGATATCCTGCGTTTTGTTCGCCCGAATGTGTGTTCATCTCCTTCCTCCTCAAACGAGTGTGTTGTCACAGTTCAGCTGACTCTATTTTCCATATTTTATAAATAGCCAGGAGAAAAGTATTAATTATCCTTGTACAATTTAATGCACCGAGTACTTTAACCTTTCAGGTTTCCGTTAAACACCGACATAACAAGGCATATCCGTAGCGGCAAACGTGATTTATGACAGGAATACCTAATTCTTGTTTTTAAATAGGTTGGACGGCAATCTGCATACATTTAAATGCGCCCGCAAACACTTTCTCTCCCCTCCTCCCCCTTTCGCCTCCCCCTTGCTCTTGTCTCGGGGCCCTTGTTTAATATTCAGGGATGATTTTTTGTCCACATACATTTTGGTCTGTGTCACCTTAGATTAAATTATTACCGTTTTGCAGCCTTTGCGGTGCAAGCCCGGGGCCCTTATTTACTGGAATCAATGAAACAGTAATGAAAATCCATTTTTCATAGTATCAGCCCCCGCTGTCTTTTATTTAGTTAGCTGTGTCTAAGCAAGCAATTCATTTTGTGTAAATGCCACCCTGAGAAAAAGGCATTAGCGTGGAAAGGGTTAAACCCACCCTCCCAAAAAAATTTTAAAAAAATTAAGATGCTCTTATCGCCGCTGACGCTGAATAACTTTATCCCCAAAACAGCCATGTGGGATTTTCATTGTTTGTTTATTTTGGGGGGGGGGTGGGGTGGGTGAGGTTCGGCCATGCAAGGATGCTGTTTCATCCAGAGTACTGATGACTCAGATGTCAAACAGACGATTTACACGTGCACGGTTACATGGACAATTAAATAAAGCGTAGCCAGTCGAGTGTAGAGAGGATTTGGTTATGGGCATGTTAGATACACGTGCGGCGTACCTCTGAGCCCGCATATGCAAAGTGCGTGGTGGGCGGCGCTTCGCCTTCTGGGTCGCAGCTTATAAATGGTGAGGTAATATTACACAGTCCCAATCTTGCATATTGAAATAGCTCCATCTTGGGAGCACGGGGTCGGCTTTGGCTGACGCTCATATTCAAATAGGTTTGTTTATTGACTTTGGTCGGGGTCGCGGATGTGGCAGCAGGGTAATGAAACAACAGAACAGGAGTTAAGAGAATGCAGGAGTACAAGGACAAATGATTCAAGTCGCGTGTGTGTGTGTGTCACTCCCACCTCCAGCCTAGTGAACAGTTAGGAGCTTATCAAACAGTCTGTGGCAGTTTTCTTATAGCGAGTTCATGTTGTTAGTTTTTTCCAGGCTGAATTAAGTCAACCTGGAATTCTTCCTCTAAAATCTCCCATGTTAGGCCTGTATTTTGAGGATGGAAATGTTTGGGGGTTTTTTTTCTTTTTGGAATTTTAAAGCCTTAATATTAGTGTTTTGGCTGTCGCCATGTTGGTGTTTCATTGAATTTCGCTGACCACTAATCACTCACATGAATGCAACAGAGTCATAAAACATGTTGGTACAAAAGTTGGTGGCATCATACTGAAAAACATGGCAGATAAATATTATAAATATATTGGTGCAAGTTCATGAATTCAAATTGACACAGTTGGCCTCCACAGAGAGTAGTTATTCAGGATATATCTGATAATTATGTATTAGAAACATTGATTAGGGTGTTTATAAAACACTTTAAGTAATAAATACATTTAAAAAGCAGCCATTTTTTTTCCACCTAGCAACTTTCCGATTCTGGGGACCCAAACCCCAGAGGAGCACCATCTCCTCCAATCGTGGCCACTTCTGGCTTCAAGAGAGAAAGATAGATTTACTTCATGGACCACTGGGTGATGTCATAGTGGCTATGTCCATCTTTCAGATACAGTCTATTTTATTTTCCAGTTTCCTTGCTTCCTTCTTGAGATCTGCCAAATAATGAACCCGAAAAACCGCAGCGGTGTCTTTATGCATGCAATAAATACTTTGTTTAATTATTTAGTCATTTATTTAATAAGTTATTTAACAATTTGTGCTTTGTTTTGTTTTTGTGTGGGTGCTTTTAGTGCACCTGCAATAAAATTCAGTTCAGCTGTCACCCAAGACGTGTTTTCATCTATTTCTTTTCTTTAATTTGCCAACTTGCTGCATTAAAATGACGGTAAATCTATGAAATATTATGTGTTTTACGAACTACTTGTAAATGACACTAAATGGCTTCTCCAAACAGCACCCGCCTGCATATCTGTCGCTCCCTGCGTGCACACAACAAAGGATCAAGGGCCCCGCCATGTCAGACGTGACACTAGAGGTTTACACACGCCCTCCTGCTCTCAGATTAGATGACTTCATAAGTAAATGAGTGTGTGTGGACGTGAAAGGCGGGAGGCCCCGCCCTTTCCATCGCCTGATGAAATAAAATTTAATAACTGAATAAAAATGTAAATAAAGATTTGCTTAAAATGAGTTGTCCGTGAAATAATTCCTTCTCCCCACCCCGCTCCTCTTGTCCTCCATCCTTGAGCTAATACAGTGATGTGAGGGGTGGCGGTGGTGGTGGTGATGGGGGGGGG
>VUQG01045470.1:10893-34728 GCA_015106755.1 Etia nguti | reverse complement strand
TTAAAATGTATTCCACTACAGATTACAGAATACATGGCCCAAAATGTAGTTTGTAACATATTCTGTTAAGTTACTTAATGTGAGTAACGTATTCTGAATACTTTGACTTACTTGATATATTGTCATGCTTTTTACAACTACATGAATGTACTATTGCTGTGTGATTTATTACTATTACTGAAGGCTACTCACCACTGAGCTAACATTGTTAGCTGAGGTTAGTTCATAGACTGCAGACTGTTAGACTTGATGGATAGCTTTAACAACCTGCTACCTGCAAATAATCATGTGCAGTTCTGAAAGCAATGCCAACTAGATTTTTAAATCTTAATATAAAATGAGTAACAGTAGGGTGGACATTAGGTAAGGCTGCACTTTTTGCTGTGATCTTGTATAGAAAACTATTTCTCTATCAGTAATATGTTTTCTTTCTGTCTGCTTTCAGAATCACACATGATTATTTGCACCTAGTAGGTTGTAATGCGGCCTTTATTTATAGTAATAAATCACACAGCAATAGTACACTGAAGATACTGAAGTGGCACATAACCCAGGTAGCTACCACAACTAAAATAAGGTAGTTGCAGTAGGCTAATGTTAGTTTTTGAAAAAGAACTTACTTCCAGATGTTTCTTTAGGTTGGAATCTTTTGATGCTGAGAGCAGCTTAGTTGCTGGCAAACAGAGTTTGCATTGCACGGTCAGATTTCTGGTCAGAGCCTTTTATTGCGTGTTTTGTTTGGGTTTCCGGCAATGTGTGGAATTACCAAAATTAGAGAGGGGATAGCCTAACATAAGAAACAGGAAAAGACCACCGTGTAATTCATTTATCTCAACAAAGTAACTGTATTCTAATTATCACCTATTTAAGCGGTAACTGTAACAGAATACAGTTACTCATATTTTGTATTTTAAATACGTAACGCCTGTACATGTATTCCGTTACTCCCCAACACTGGATACGCTCAATAATAGGAGAGAGGACACAATGGACAGACCAATCCAGCTAGTACATTTAAAGTATGACTCACTGGATCAAAAAAGACCTCTTTCACCCATCACTGAATGGTGCATAAAGGCCAGCTTTCAATATGAGCTGTAAGTTTTTACTGGATCCTAAAGGCTTTCTATTGTCACACTGCCTGCTGAAAACTACTGAGCACATTTAATATTTTACTCTGTCTGTCTTTCTTTTTCTTTCTTTCTTTATAGCAAAGTAGATAAACTGTGGATGAAAATGGGCCATATGAGATCGGTAAAAAGAAACTGGGTCAGTTTTTTGAATGCTTAGTTATTCTTAAAAACCTTTATGTCCCAATAGTCAGATTAGATGACTGTTGGGACTAAATATCATGGGGGAGTTTATAATATAATTATATTATAAACGAATGGAGCTCTATATTGGGCAATTGTGAATGTTACAAATGAGCTGAAGATCATAAAACTAGAAAGATCGTTCAAAGAGGAAATATCAACAATCAGACAATCCCCTATGTGCAAGCAGCTGGTGAAAGTGAGAAAGACCTCACTTTTAACAGGAAGAGGCTTTCAACAGAACCAAGCTGAAGGGGAGTTAAGGTGTGAGGTTTATATAATCTGTCATTTGAATTCAGTTTAAAAGTCAAAGCTTGGAGTGCTTCTTTAGCTCAGTGGGTGAGCAGGTGACCAGAGAGCAGCAGCCTGGGTTTAAGTCTGACCTGAGGCCCTTTGCTGTGTGTCTTCCCCACTTTCCTGTCCATCTCTTCACTGTCCAAAAAAATAAATAAATAAAAAATCAAACCTCCCATTTTAGTGCAATCAAAAGCAGTTTGCACTTGATTCAAAATACCATGAAATTTAGAATCAGCCACCAGTTTTCAGCTGGTGTGGGACAGATTCTGTATCATTTATTATTGTTCAACAGAAAATAAGGGTTCTGAGGTTCAGGGTATTTGCATCTATATGGGAAGCTCAGTAGTAGTAGTAGTATCTCAACATTGTCCTTCAGCAAAGGGTTAGGTAAAGAAGACATGACATACAGCCCTGCTCTGTTGTTTCACCCTATACTTTTTTTGTGATCCTGATCCCATCTTTTGGAATGGTTCAGATGTTATGTACCACTTTGAAAAGAGAAGATTTTACTGAAATGTGATCACTGTTGACAGTAAACTTTCTTTGTCTTTCCATCTCTCCATCTCTCTTTCCCTCGCTCTTGTTCTCCATCTCTTTCAGACGACTATCATTTCTGAATTATATTTTATGGCTCATTAAGCATCTATACTGGTCCAACGTGGAGACAAAAGTAGAGGAATGGAGGAAGGATTTATGAAAAGAAAGGAGAAATACTGACAATGACTCCAGAAGATGAAAAGCCTTTCCCTAAAAAAAATACAAAGTACTCACTTAAACAAAAAGATGTTTTTAATTAGCACCAATTAAGGGCATACACATGCCATATAGTACACATTTAATATGATAATTGATACATCCAATAGGGCTTGTCACTACAGCAACAAAGAAAAAAAATTCTGTTTTTCCACACACAATATATTTTAAAAAAAAAACATTTCATAAAAAATAGCAGCCTACCAGCGTAGCTGCACCCGTACAATCTAGACAAAGGTGGAGCAAATTTAGAAAAGCAATGTAAAGTTGAGTCTAATGTTGCCTTAAACATAAAAAAAATGACTGCCACACTTTTCCTGCAGTGAGGAATCCAGCTTATTAATTTGGCACTAGTATCATACTGGTACTCTGTATCACCAGATACCCAAAGTCAGCATCATCTCAGAATTGGAAAAAATTGGACTGGTAAATACCTAAACACACTCATTGTGTTGCATATATCAGACAGTCAGGGAAATTTAATAAATCAGAGAAGGTTTTTATTCAGAATTCAGTTACCTGTTGAGTTTACGTCTTCTAACAGTAGACCTGAATAATGTGGTAAAGAGCCTTTAAACAGTCTGCACAAGGCCCTTCATAGAGACAGAAAACACAAGAAGTATTTGCTTCCAATGGATGTCATAAAGAATTAAAATCCAGCTTGTGTGATGTATTATGATCTGTATATTGATTTGTCGATCCTTTCTCTTCCACTTAACTAATTTAGGGTCATTGGAGGGGCTGTAGCCGATTCCAGCTGCCATACAGCAAGAGGCGGGGCACAGCCTTGACACGTCGCCAGTCTGTTGCAGTGCTAGATGTGTATATTGTCATGTAAATACATTTTGTTGTTTTCACTTACTGTCTATTCACTATGAGGCAGTTTGCCAGACAGGGTTTAAATTATGCCAGGAGTAGGCCTTAATGTAGAATTGTTATTCAGTTCCTAGTAATCCGCTTTCTGAAACACAGACTACTCAGAGATTACTAACACCTGGACTATGGAGTCTTGAACTAAAGCAGTTGGGATTATTTTAAAAACAAGAATGCTAGTGTGATTCAACCAAACTGAGGTTGCCTATAAAACATGGAGTGGAATCAAAATAACTTACATTTCTAAGAAATTGGAGAAGAAAATCAAACTATGCCAATGGCAGCAGATAAGAGACAGTGGTCAAAAAACTTCACTGAGGATGAGAAAACTCTTTTGAAGACAGTAGTCTCCAGATACCCCATCACTGAAGACAAATGACACAAATCAAAAAAATGACCGCATGGCAATCAGTCTGTAATGAGTTCAATGCAAATGAACAAACTTCTACAAGGACAATTCACCAACTTCAGGTAAGAATTGTTCACTTTATATAGCCTTATTAGCAGTCCTACTTCTATTACTGTTATGTGGTGTGAATGGATTCTCATTACATGTTTCCAGCTTTTGTGGAAGAATGTAAAAATAAATGTAAAAAAGACTGTTGCAGAAGCCAGAAAAGAGAGGTGAAAAGAAAAGAGACTGGTGGAGGATCTGCAAATAAGGACATGGAGCAGCTGGATGAATTACTGACAGGAATAATGGAGAACCAACATGCAACAACCTCCAATAATGGAGAACATACCAGATGATGACCATCTAGACCAGACGTGTCCAACTCCAGGCCTCAAGGGCTGGTGTCCTGCAGGTTTTAGATATCACCCTGGGTCAGCACACCTGAATCAAATGATTAGTTCATTACCAGGCCTCTGGAGAACTTCAAGTGTTGAGGAGGTCATTTAACCATTTAAATCAGCTGTGTTGGATCAAGGTGTCGTCCGTAGTCCAGCTGTAAACTGACCTGCTGAGCTCAAAGGTTGATTTCCTATGGTCGGATGAGTGTCAAAACGCATTCGAAAGGGCAAAATCCCTCCTATGCCACACTCCCGTGTTAGCTGCACCCGACTTGACGTGACCATTCATGTTAGAAATTGATGCCAGTACTGTTGCAGGAAGATTTGCAGGGGTTGGACCACCCCATTTGTTACTTCTCCCGCAAGTTTAACAAGTATCAGGTAAATTACTCCACCATTGACAAGGAGACATTGGCTCTGTTGCTAGCTCTTCAGCACTTCCATGTTTACCTGAGGTCCAGCACGTTACCCATTGTAGTATACACTGATCACAACCCTCTTGTATTCCTTGCTTGAATGTTTAACCGCAATCAACGCCTCATGCGATGGGCCCTACTGCTGCAAGAATGCAACTTAGAGATTCGACATAAAAAAGGAACGGAAAATATACTAGCTGATGGCCTGTCCAGGTTGTGAGTATGACTTGTTTTATTTTCTGTTATGAACTGTGAAGTCTGTATATACAAAACCTAGTTTTATAATTTAAGGGGAGGGGTGTTACGGCCCTGGGCCTCGGAGGGAGTGAGACCGCCTTTCGCTTCAAGCAAGTCCAAGAGTGCCAGGACTTGCTGACGATTGGCTACTTGGAGACCTGTGCCGGCCCTCTTGTATGCAGATTGAAGTGTGACAGCTCACGCAGACGATTTGCTGCCTGGGGTGACTGTCGCCTAGCAGAGCCGGGATGAAACACCAGCTGAAAAGGTGTTGGCTTAACTAGCAATTTCAGATTCAAGATTCTGTGAAATAACTTTTTTGCTGTTTGTTTCCTATATTTTCTTGTGAAGAATTTTGTAACTTTGTTTTTCATATAAATAATGTTTTCTAATATTATTATGGTAACTTTTCTTAATGACCAAATATAGTGTTTGACTGGCTGTGTTGATACTATTTCTCATAGATATTTGTAATTGCTAAGTAAATATTAACCATGTCCTAAAGTGCTCAAGCATTTTAATCCAGCCATCACTTTTTAGTATTAATATATTTTAATAGACTTTTTGAAATAAATGTATAGGTTTGTTTTTTCTTTTGTTAGAGATACACGGTCTTCACAGAAAAGCCAGAACAAACTACTGATTTTGAAAAAAACATATGATTCATTTCTTTAGATAAATTTACATTTATATTAGGTACTTTATATTTTGTTTAAACATCTGCAGCAGTAATATTAATCAATATAACACTGATAAGTAATATTTTTCTATAGACTGATTGCTTTTTTCTTTTAATACATTATATACTATTTCCCAGTAATACACAATTTTATATGTTATAACTTGTATTCATTGTGTGGTATTGCTTCTGTGGTATTGCCTCCTGCACTCATCACTGTCAGTTAGTACTAATTATTTTAATGACCAAAAAAGTGAGTGAATAATCCATATCCATATGTAGATGCAGGAGACTTCTTTCTTTTTTTTGCCCATTTATTCACAATTACATATTTCAGATCAACAAAAAATGTTTAATATTTGACAAAGATTGCTTCACTAAGAAGTTATTTTTTTATTTATTTGTTATTTTAGGGTTTTTTGAAATGATGATTTTATTTATTAGGGGTAAAAAAAAAAAAAGCTATCCAAACCTGCCTGGGCTATCTGAAAAAATCAGTTGTCAGCGTTCAAGATTTAACAGTAAGAAAGAGATGAGGTAAAAATGTCATCCATTTTTACTTTGGAGAGAGATTTTGTCACCGAGAGTCCCAAAAAAAGCAAAAAGCAAAAACCATTCTGGGCCAGAATACAAAGGATTGTCTTACATTTGCCAAATAACATCCTGATGACTTTTGGGGAAATATTCTTTGGACTGACCAGGCAAAAGTTACATATTTTTTGGAATGTTTGAGTCCAGTTACATCATCAAAACTAACACAGAATTTCATAAAAAGAATCATACCAACAGTCAAATATGGTGGTGGTAGTGTGATGGTCTGACCTATTTTGCTGCTTCAGGACGTGGACGACTTGCCATAATTCATGGAACAATGAAATGTGCTCTCTACCAGAAAATTCTTAAGGATTATGTCCAGGCATCAGTTCATGCCCTGAAGATCAAAAGCACTCGCAGTATGCAGGAGGATAATGATCTGAAACACACCAGCAAGTCTACCAGTGAATGGCTTAACAAAACAAAACAAACAAACAAAAAAACCCACAATCTAGGTTTTGGAGTGTCCTAGCCAGTTTTAAATAAATCTGATTAATGTGCTTTGCCATACCCTAAACCGCCCATTCATGCTTGAAAACCATCCGCTGAAGTAAAATATTTTGCCAAAGAAGAGTAGGCCAAAATTCCTCCACAGCAATGTGAAAGAATTGTTGTCGATTATCACAAACGCTTGATTGCAGTTTTTGCTGCCACTGGTGGGACAACCCTTGGTAGTAGGTTTCGGCAGCTATTACTTTTCCATAAAGTCATTTTTTCGTGCAGGTTTGGATAACTTTTTTCCCCTAATAAATTAAATCATTACTTAAGAACTGCATTTTGTATTTAATCAGGTTATCTTTGCGTAATATTGAAATTTGTTTAATGATTCAAAACATTCAAGTGTAATAAATATGCAAAAAAACTGAGAAATCAAGAAGGGAGCCAATACTTTATTGTGGTATTGTATAGTATATATTTGTACATCTGATGACACATCCACCCTCCACAGTTTCACCACGAGAGGAATAGGGGATAAAGCAAAATCAGCAAACATGCTTGAGAAAAGTTCTGCTGCTCTCATGCGTGTTATAAGGTTTGGGAGAAACAATCCTCCTGCGTAGGTTTTCAAAATGAGAACTGCCTTCATTTTATAATTTACTCAGTGCTTTGTGCCTTGGCAGTAACACACCCTGTGGCCTCCTGTCTCACACCCAAAAGCCATTTTTTAACTGCAATATGTTCAGTTTAATTTACCAAATTAACTAAACTGCAAACACAGTATTAGTATTTCTAATGTATTTTCAACAATATTTCAAACACGCATAACTGTTACAAAATTTATCATATTGAATAAATTTTAAATTATTAAATGCTATTTGTAAAGATAATATGTGAATATTTTTGCATGGTTTGTATGTTGTAATGTCATTAATCCATATATGATAGTTTAAAATCTGTTCATGTAGTATCTTTAGCTCAATAACATCAACTTGAAAGACCCGCGATGAGACTTTTTTGTTAGCAACTGTTTGCAAGGTCAAGAATTAAGTTGCATCTACAATACTTCCAGTGAAGGACTCAAAGGTCATGTACTTGCAACAATATAAACCTGTCAATGTTATTCAGTTTCACCATGCAATTTATATACTTGGAAACAGGAAGAGCTTAAGTGAAAATGAAAACTGCATATTTTATCTCTCATGTCCTTCATCAGTTTTCATGGTTGAAAGGCTACTATTTCATGGGAGAGACAAAAGCATACTTTATAATTCAGTGAATAAGGTGTCGTTGAAAATTACAACAGGAAAACACTTGTAAATTGCATCAAACATTGTGGAGCCTGCCAAGCAGTGTTTCAGAGAAGACAGATGACTGGTTGTAAGAAAAAAGAAAAAGAGAGAAAATATTAGCTGGAAATGCTAAACTCAAAAGATAAGGAAAGATATATACACAAAGATAGAGAGAAAGAGAGGCAAAAATAATCTATCTAGGCATCTTCCTAAATGGCAGTCAGCAGTCAAGTAATTATATTTGAGCAGCCAACTGATTTCTCTTTGTGCTGTGTGTGTGTGTGTGTGTGTGTGTGTGTGTGTGTGTGTGCGCGCGTGCGTGCGTGCGTGCGTGCGGGAGAGACATTTTGTTCAGTGTGTTTCCCATCTCATCTCTGAAGATATGAATATTAATGACCCTATTAGCAGACACAGATGCCAGGCAGTGCTTTGGTTGGAGTAACTTGGGGTGATATTGAAACTGAGTGAAATAATGTGAAATATTGTCTTTGTGAAATCAGATTTTAACTGCTCTTCTATCTGCTGGAGTCATCGTCGAGGTCACACTAGTGAGGTGGAGCTTATTATATATTCCCATGAACTTCTAATAATTTTAATTTGAGCGAGTCAATCCAAGTGAGACAGCTTAATCGAACATGAAGTTTTTAAAGAAGTGGCACCATTAGAAAGTGAGTGCAGCTTCGATTCAGACTTTATCAAGCTTACATGTAGAGAGAAGTTTTTTCAGATGTCCCACTTTTTCTAAACTGCACTTCTGCTCAACTTTGGTGTCAGACAGAGAAGAAATTTTGTTGAGGAACCAAAAAAAACCCAGGTTTTTCTGTCTCTATAACAAGATACAATCTGATAGCAAGTGGTTTGAGAAAAGCTAATGTTCCAAAGAAGATTATCTGCAGTATCAATACTTGAGGGAAAATATTATTACATACAGTAATTATGACAAAGTTACTTAAAATACTTCACTATGCACACAATTTAGGATCAGGAGTAAGGCTACAGTGTATGGCTGTCTTCACTTCAAGGTCACATATTCTGTTTTTACAGAGACAGTCACAGCAGTATGTACATACATAACTGAACAACTTCCCTTTCTTAAAGAAATGTGTCTGCATGGCTGCCCGTTTCGGTGGTTTAGATTAATTGGGTTTTAAACAGAAACATAGAATTTTGATATTGAATCAAATCATGATTATGACTTTTGAATATTAAAGTTTTTGACAAATTGATCTGGGGAGAAAAGTGGTTTAATTCTTTTTTAATTCTTTTTTAGTCTTCATTTCCCAACTACTAAACCATAGTTTCCACTGAACCTTCAACCCTTTTAATGTTGTATATTATATACAGGAGAAAGAAATGCCCACAAACACATTCTGCAAAGCCTTCCACCTCCCACAGTCTGTTAAAGGTAACTCTTGTACCCTTTTGACCTCCCTGCAGAGCAGATAACCCTCCCGTGTGCATGGATCAACGTGTGTCTTTTGTCTCTAATGCCATAACCTCATGACTTGCCCTTAAATCAGCAACATGCTATCATATAAAAGTTCTATATAGCAACCAGGGAGACCTCTGAGGTTCCAAACTCCATGAACATACAAATGTTATGACCTCCTTCAGTGTAGTCTGGCAGTTAACCTGTCGTAGCGCCCTTTATTCTCTCCTATGCCTGAACTCTCCCAAATGTGAATTTCTCATAATTTCAAGCTACCCTCCGGCATAGCAACTAGTACACTGGCCAAGCGTGCATGTCTGCACGCCACCCACAGCCTGCCAAGCCAAAAGACATGACCTTGTAGCGATCTTTGCTTCCAGTTTTTCAGGCTTGTGGTCCCACTAAGTCACAAACTGTGGTGACCCCAGCCTGCTCCAGCCTAGACTGCAAACTGGCTGAGTGTAACAACTTGGCAGTAATAAGCTGTTAATTCAGACCAATGTGGTTTTCTGTGAGTCTAGGATAGTGTCGAAAAGGCGGATTTAGTGTGCAAATTTGACAGTATGGGAAAAAAGAAAACATTTATGTGAATGTGCTGAAAAAAAGAACTTGAAAAATATTTACAGGCAATGGCCCGCTCCATTTTTAAGGAAATAGAAAGAAAGTGAGCAGAATGTGCAGAGCTCAGTGTTTTATGACTGATTTGCAATATATCGAACAGAAAGCACTGATGTTTCTCAAAGTTTTGTACGCGACTGTTTTGACAAAGATCTGAAAAATAATGGTCAGAGAACTCATTAGCATATTTTTGTAATCCTGACTTCCCAATTTGCACAAGTTCTTGCTGTGTTACTCTCTGTATTTCACCTCATTAGTTGATATCAATAAAAATTTCAGCCAACTTGAAAGTGATCATTTTGTGTTTTCTTTCAATGGGGGCAAGCCAGAAGCTCAATATTACACACACACACACACACACACACACACACACACTCGCGCACACACGCTCACACACACACACGCTCACACACCCCTACAGATGTACCTCATTTGGTTGGTTATAATTGTTTCCCTCAGCTCAGGCTGGTTACTTTGTCCAAGCTCCATGTCAAGGGATTTTTAAAAAGATATTAAAGTTGTGTTTTTGTAAAAGATATTTTTATGTGGGGCAAAAAAATAATAATAAAAATAGGTGAAAGTGATCTGGCATAAAATGTCAGCAAGTTTCCAATTTTCTGACCAATGTTTGTCAAAATCTGACAAAAATGGACAGAGACAAGGAGAAAACCTAAGGCCTAAACAACCTTTTTTAGCAAAAAGAAAGAGTCCCCATACTGCAAAGAAACCGCTAAAAGCCATGTTCAGAACAAGTTACTGGCCAATAACTGAAATTTACACATGACTGAAAAGTCAATAACATCGGGGAAAACAACACCACATGCTTGAATGATTTTCAGATGAAAAAATATTATCAACACAGTGTTTTCTTTTAGAAAGATAACCATTTGTATGTGGCAACTGCTCATGTCAAAATAAAGGCACCGCTGCTTTGTCGAGATTGCTTTGTTCAAAAAAACCCACTTGTTTTTTCTGTTTAATCAACGAGAGACCAAATGTTAAAATAATTTGAAAATGGTTGTTTTAATGCATGTGCTCATGGGATAATACTTCTATTATTGCCAATCTGATGAAAGTCATTGCTACTGGTGGTATCCGAAAATGTGGTTTTATACGTACTATACCAGCTTCCAAATTCTGGAGGCAGCAAACAGTGTTGTTTTCATAAAGAAACCGGGAAATAATAATAGAAACTGAAATCTAATTTCATGCTGCACACACTGCCAAGTACTTTTCCAAGTAAAAGATCACTATGGGTTCTCCTAGTTGCAATGCTTCTTGGCAAAAATCACAAAGTGAACTCTTGAATGATGAAATATCGCACATAGAGCAAACTGCAGTGGCAACTACGTTTCCAGTGTCAGCTTGACCACAAAGTAAGGTGCGCTTTGACAGTTGTTTGCTTTCATTTAAACCAGCAACAGTAGAAAATATATCATCACAGTACACATAGCTGTCATACGACAAGAGACAGTGTACTCCCGGGACAGGTCAACAGTCTGCCACAGGGCTAACACAGAGGCACGGACAACTATTCACCACTACAAGCAAATTAGAATCGCCTATTAACCTAATAAACATGCCTTGTGGGTTGTGGGAGAAAATAAAGAGTACTATTAGACAATCCATGCTGCAAAAACATGCAGAATACACAAAGGAATTCCTCTGCTACCCGGGACTTGCTGTGAGCTGACAGTGCTAATCACTACATCACTATGCCACCAGGTTCTTGAAATTTGGTTCAATTGAATTTTATTAAAATACAAAAACAGTCAAGGCTGTTTACAATGTAAGGTAAAAATCCAATGGCCAGCATGATCATATTTAAACGATATAACGTTTATCATCTTCTTCTTCTCCTTTTAGCTGGTCCCTTTAGGGCTCACCACAGCAAACCTTATCCTATCCTATCCTCTTCTGCATGTCTTCTCTCACTACATCCAGTGTCAGCATCCTTTATCCAGTGTATGCACTCTCTATTCTCTGCACATATCCAAACCATCTCAGCCTTGGCTCTCTAAATTTGTCTACAAACTGCTCAACCTGAGTTTTCCTTCTGATATGCTCATTTCTAATCCTGTCCATCTTCCGCTTTGCCATCTCCAGCTTGGCTTCCTGTCTTTTTAGTACCACCATCTCCCTTTCAACCTTACTGCTATCTGTACCTCACAAATCACCTTGACTATCATCTCCACCCACTCCACCTTGCTTGTGCATTCATTATTGACCTCAGGTAATTAAACTCCTCTACCTTCACTATCTCTACTCTTTGCATCTTCACAGTTATACAAGTCTGCCTTTCATTCAAACACATGTATTCTGTCTTGCTTCTGCTGATTGTCATTCCTCTTCTCCCCAAATCTTTCCTCCACCTCTCTAGTCTTTCCTACACCTACTTCACAACACAGTGTCATCTGCAAACATCACAGTCCACAGAGATTCCTACCTGATCTAATATGTCAACCTGTCCATCACCATTACAAACAAGACAGCCCTCAGTGCTGATATAGTTAATAATTAAACTTTAAAGGAAACAAGAGGTAGAATGAGGCTTGTTTAAAGCTTGGAAATTGTGATACTTAAAGTCCCCTCTTGTTTTTTTAACATTAAGTACTGCACTCCAGGAATAAATATTTATATTTGCCTTAACTAAATAATTTCCCTTATTAAACAAATGTACGAGATGCATGAAATATAACCTTTAACTAATTTTGAAACATGAATAAATTCAACATTCACCTTCCTTTTCATATATTGCTACTCTCAGCCCTCTCTCACCTGTCATGACGTAGTCAGATCCAGTTACATATCTTATGGCTATCTCCAATCCTAATCCCGCTGTGATACAGATTTATAGATGAAGCGATGATTAAAGGGTCTGACCTTCACGTAAAACACCTGGGTTCAAGCCACCCTGACAGCAGCTGTATGTTAACCGTGACAAAAGCATAGCATGAATACTTGCTTTTGTTCTTATTCTAGATGTGGAAAGAGACCTGAAAAGATGATGATATTCATGTGAGAATTGGGCATCAGTAGGCTATCAAAATCCATAATGCCATATTTCAGCTGCACGTTGGCGATGTATCTGATGATGACATAAGCGATTAATGATTTTTAATCGATGCAGATGCAACTCTTCTGTGGCCTTGGGATGGCTGGGAATTCAAATCCCAGGCAGATGGAAAAATCTGGCTGGTGAGAATGAATAAGAAGCATTGTACTGTTCATCAAAAATGACATTTAAGAAGTCAATGACTGGGCCCTTTTCTGATATTTTTTTATTATGGATTTTTTTTTTTTGTCATTGGCAACTTGAGCGAGTAACTGCATCATACTATGCGTATGTAATACTGCCTCCGGTTTTCTCGAAAAGGCTTAAAAGGAAATTGCAAAATGAGAATTGCTGCATGAAGAAGAAAGGCAACTTCAGTCAATTACAATATACAACCTAACTGACTAACCCCCAGTGAAATAGGATATATGTTTGGCAGTGTGAGAAGCATAATCAGAATGAGTAAATTCTGGGCTAATAGTACGTCTCTATTAATTACCTGAGTAAATACCAGCCCATAAATTCCCTACCTGTCTCTCCTGCACCACTGATTACCCTCTTGATGCGTTAGTGCATTGGTAAAATTAGGGTTTAGCAGCTCCTCCACTATATAGTAGCTGACAAATAATGTTAATGCACAGTCTTATTATTCTTCAGAGGAAGTCAAGAGAGATAATTCATGTTATTCTTGATAATACAAGAACTGGATGATTGCATGAAGGATTAAACATAATATTCTAATATTCTATTGTTATTCCAGATGTCATTGCATTTAAAAAGTCTCATTTTTTACAAATAACCAAATAATAAAAATGCACATATCCTAAGCACTTACCTGTTAAGTTGTTAAAGAATAAAAATAAATAAAAAAGCTGTTTTCAAAGATTGCATCCAAATATTGACTGGGAAGAGACAATGGTTCTTAAAACTCACAAGTATGTAAATTTGAACCAACGATGAAGCTGGTGGGAAACATCCACCTCCATGTTAAATATCATCTAACCACCTTTTTTAGTATAATTAGCATAGTAAAACATTTATTAATTATGAGTTATGTTTCTGGCTGATAAAAGCAAGTTTTTATAATGTATTGTCTCTAAGAGGAGAAGCAAAGAGTATTATTTGACTGTGATGGAGTCCAACAGGAAAGCCAAAGCCCTGTTGTTGTTTTTGGTGAGAAGCTGTAATTACCTGTGGGCTTCTCTCTCACTTGATTAAGGAGGAAAACTAATCCTAGAGAGCTGAGACTGAAACACACACCAGCAAAGATGCAAAAAATGCGCACATACCCACACACATTTCAATAAATGAACACCTACATACACACAAAGTGTGGCTCGCATACGCATGCACGGCCATAAACACGCAGGTGTGGCACACGCATACACATTATCACACCAACACAAAAGCCCAGAGGCCCACAGTTTAATTGAACTTTCCCACCAATCTACTGACTGTTTTTTTCTCTGTCGTACAATTCTCTTTATTCTCCCTTCCTTCTTAATCAGCAGAGAGTTGGAGGTGGCAAAAAGCGAAAAAGAAATCCAAAAAAAGGAGTCTGAGGAAGGAAAATAAGGTAGAGCAAAAAGCACAGAGAGAAAAGAAGCTGAGGTGAAGATCCAGTGAGAAAAAAGAAAGAGGTGGACGGAGGAATGGAGGTGTTAGATGGGTAATCTAATCCTGTGGAGGAAACAGTTGGACCGAGAGGGAAATGAGCTTTTTACAAAGGCAACTTTATCAAAAGATAAATTAGAAAAGTGGAAAATGTATACTGCATATTTACTGGGTAAACACCCACAGCTGTGGGGAAATTTAGAAACTGATTATGAGATGAGGTAGCAGCAAAGGATTATCACTTTAACAAAAAACACGGTGTGTGAGTATGAGTAGATTGCACAGAAACAATGCACACTTCATGGCTAGTTACTATTTTTCCCATAGACTTCATTATATAAATGCACATAAGGATAAAATAGAGTTTTTACAATTCTATAAGCAGTCTTTAGGACTTGTTTTCCAAGATTATTAAGGACATTCCAAAACTCTTGTTTGGATGTTGGCTTCCTATTTTCTTTTTTTTTCCTCTGTCATGAAGACCCAGCACTGCAATGCTATTGACGTTCAGGCTTCAGCTAATACCTTTTGAAGAATCAGCTTGTTGCTACAAAACACTAGTGCAAAGACTCATGGGACTGTTCGGGTTGATGCTAATGAGTTTAGTTACAGAGATTTCTGTACTTTTGCATTACGACGTACAATGACCTTAATTGCATTGTCTCAATTACCAGTAGCGTTAGAGTCGTTATTCAAGAAAAGTAATGTATTACACATTACACACACGTATGATCTTTCTTTTAGTTTTTAGGTATGATCACAAAGCCGACAATACAAAGCAAATATGAAAACCAGCCCAAAGAGATTACAAAGTGATTGCCATAGTGATTCTACTTTAGAAACATGAACAGGTAGAAGCCTGACTGCTCGTCACTGCTTTTGTTACCAGTTGAAGATCGAGATTCTGCTGCTGCGCTGGGGTTGGCATGCTCTCAGCTTCAACATCATTCTGGATTCTTGGCTAGCTAGCATGCAGTCTGTGCATATGCTTGCAAACAGCCAAAGTTGTGTTAGCAGTATATTTCTGTCCTGGACACAGTTTGCACTTTAATGTAATGCCCTTGTCTTTTTCTACAATAAAAATAAAGGCAATATCATCTATCTCTGCTGTAGACTGCTTCACTATTTTCGCTCCTCAAACACACAAACTGAAATCAGCTGATTGTAGTGCAAGTGAGCAAGAAGAAAAAAGCATTTGTTTCTTTTCTTTTCGAAAATGGTTGGATGCAAAGACTGGAGAGAAACAGTACCCAAAGTATTCCCAAAAAAAGTCTTAAAAACCTCTAGAAAGCCCAGAGTACTATTGCTGAGGACCACAAAGAAGCCAGACAATGTTTGAAATGAGGGGTGGCTCAAGACTTTTGCACAAAGGTGTTAAAAAATATCAGTTTTTTTAACGTACAGTCTTTGTCCAATAACTACAGTTTGCTAAAACATAAAACTCAGACTCATCATCTGCTGATAGTTGAGGGGTTAAAAGAATAAAGAGTGGTGGCAGTGTCACTGACAAGTCAGAGGAAGAGATAGGAAGTTTCACAGTTTAGCACCAATTTGGTGTGTGTGTGTGTGTGTGTGTGTGTGTTTTATTCATCATGTGACTGAGTCATGTTACATGTGCATGTTGAGGGCATTTTGAGTTACCAACCAGAATTAGCTTGCATATTCCAGTCTTAGTTTGGACTCGGGACCCTGCTCTGGCACACCCATACTGTTAAAGTACCCCAGTAAGCCAACATGCACCAAAATAGATAAAACCTTTCAATTGAAGCAGTTAAGTGGATTTCATTCATCATCATTTTGACATTTACATTTGATTTTGCTTCTGTCACAAAGTGTCTTCCATGAAATGCTGAAGCTAAGACTTAACAGACCTTTGGTGATGGGTAGGAGATAAGCACATCTTATGTGTTGATGTGTATTGTTAACTTCAAACTGCCTATGTGTATTGTCATTTTCAGTGGCTTTTTTGGCTAATACAACGAGACAACAAAAACACTCAGGCGATCAGATTTCCACAAAAATAGAGTGAATTCACCATTAGAACTTTCTTCAGTGACAGAGGAGTGACTGAAAGGTTATTGGAAAAATCTCATTATTTTGATTTGTGTGTATTCTTTATCATTGTTGTAATGTAAACCACTTCGCCAAAATTGTATATCTTTTTTTTTCTGACAGTGATACAGAGTGAAGCATCTTTGAATTTGTGTGCGCGGGAGAGAAAGAGATGAGGAGCATACATATCTCACTGACAGCTGAAGCTTTCTGTCTCCTCTGTAATTGCAAACAGATTTATTCCAGCTTTGTAGCTGGCTTTTTCACAGCTGTGTCTAGATAGCAAGAGGCAGTTTCAGACACTTATTCTTTATTCCCCAAATTGAGAAACATACTTATCAATGCAAATGAAATGACTGCTGAGGAAGGCGGAGGAGAGGGAGCAGTGAGAGGAATACCAAAAAACAGCAAATTCACAATGAAACCAATCACAGAAATCACAGAAAGGGACCATTTTTTGTCACTTAATTTAGTTTTAGTTGTGTAGCACACTATTCAGCACAGTATGACAGAGCGAGTGTGAAGGTAATCCAGTTAGATGGGTTGCTTCAGCTCTCTTCTGCTCAGACTGGCTCTTTGTTCTGATAGGCTGAGTGCTGACCAGACTTAAGGCTTTTGAAGTAAAGGTGAAGAGCAATTAGGTTTACTGTCACACACGATGTATACGCACTCCCTAACACATCCACAGAAAGATAATTCCTAACAGTGCACACACTATACCACAACTGAAAATAATCAGTAGTCAATAACGACACAATCATTTTCTTTTCCTCATAAATACTATTCTCTTTCTTCCATGCCCTTTTTATATTACATGTTACATGTTTCAGTCCCTGAATACCTCCTTAAAACTCATGCTGAAAGAAAAAAAAAGCTGTTACAGGACTTTAAGTGTGCAACAACTGTTATGTAAGTCACTGGCACGTCACACAGTGCTCGATCTTGGTTGCAATCTCTCAGACTGTGAAGTGACCGAAGCGTGTGTTTTAACCTTAAAAAAACTTTAATTCACTTCCATCTTTTTGGTTGGTCTTTGTGCTTTTTTTTTCTTTTTAACTTCGTTCTAAGAGGGTGCCTACCAGAGTTTTCTGTTCCATTTTATGTATGTCATCTGCTAATTAGCTGGTTTGTAGACATGGCTCACAGTAGCGGTTATATTGCAGAGCTTGATCCAAAATCACTGGCAATTGCAACTTTGTAACAGGCTGTCTTTTGTCACTTCAGATCCAAACTGCCTCTCACTTTTGTCAAGAGACCACTACCCAAAAAAACCCAAACTGTTCTCAATGTCATCTTCAGAAAGTTAATGAAACCAAAAAATATTTTAATATAATTCCATGGCATTTTCCTTTTTTCATAAGTGCAGAAAGAGTAGCCAGCTACAACAAAACTTTATTGCTAGACTTCATTACTCATTCATTTTCTGTGTCAGGCATTAACCCTACATGGGTTTTCTTCGTCAGCGCAACTGCTTTATTCTGTCATTGTGTGAGCGTTCAGTAGAAACACGCACGTGTGCATAAGCTCCATTGGCATGAGCTGTTTTGCAATGTACACCCGTCAGAAGAAAAAAAGACCACTAGTGATAAAAGGAACTGATAAGTTCTGATAGATGGATAATTTGGAACCAGTTCTGTCCCTAGAAATCACACAGGACGAGCACAATGTACAGTCAGTAATCAGCAGTTCTTGCTAAGAGCTTTTTATACTTCACATTTTTGTAAAGAACCTGTAGCATTACCAAAAGTATGTTTATCCTTGACTTTCATCTTAGCTGAAGATTTCCTATTAAAAATGAATGTTTTGTAAGTTCTTATTTTAAAAAGTGGTGCTATGATTTTAACCTACCATCTTGTCTATTTTAACCCTCTGACATTATTTACACATACTCAATAAATAACCCTGGCATACTAAGAGTGACAAGCCAATATCTTACTCAATTCACTATGTTTGGGATGTCAACGCAGTCAGTACAAGGCTAATAAATATTGATTTTATAAACATTGATTTTTGTAATACTGTTAGCTTGACTGAAATGTACAATTGTGGTTCAAGTGTTGCATGTATGTACTGTATGTGTGTGTGTACTGTGGCATGTGTGACATTTTGTGGGCTAGAATGATGGTAAAATAGAATTTAAAATCACCCGTATAGTTGTTATATTTATATCTGCAATGGGAAAAATATGCACTTATGACACTTTATTAGGTACACCCTCCTTTGCTGTAGAACTGCTTTAACTCGTTTTAACATAGGGTCAACCAGTTTGAAATGATTTGAGCTTTGTGACATGGCACATTGTCCTACCAATCAGAAGATGGGTATAGTGTTATAAAGGGATAATGTTATAATGGGTATGGTCAGCAATAATAATCAGGCAGGCAGAAAGCAAGACTAATCAGACAAAGACGATCTTGTTTTTCCAGTCCTCTACTGTGCAATTATAGGAGTGGATAGCAAGCTTTCCAACTAACTCAAAGCATCTGTCCATTCTCCTCTAATATCTGTGTTATATATTTTAGAACTTCGAGGATGACAATTTTAAGATTGGCAGCTAGGTCAGTGAAGTGTCTGCAGCGATGTGCTTGCTCTATCACTATGTTGTCATGAACAGAGAGTTAGGGTTAGGGTTAGAGTAAGATCCTCAAATGAGAGCTGTACCTCTGCAAGGAGCCAGTTGAGTGGGTTCAACCATATGTCTGGGATGTATTCTGAATTGTTTGGACAAGGTAGACCCAGAACACACTGAAGAAATGAGGTCTTTCAGCTGCCATGGGAAAACTCCAAGTCCAAGAGCTGTAACTGATGCTGGGGAAAGAGAGGTCTAGGCAGCTCTGGTTTGAGTGTTTCCTCCTCAACTCAGACCTAGTTCCAAGAAAATGGATGGATCTATCTATTAATGCCAGCAAATATGTTAATATATGGGTTAAAGCTTCAGTGTAGGAGTGAGTGCACACTGAAATTGAACAACAGGACTGGATCAATCAGACTTTGATATTCAGGCACTCCTGCAACTGAATGTATGGCCGTGTTGTGAATCCAAATCTGAATCTAAATCTAATGTGTTTTTAGGGTTTGTTTGTTTGTTACCAGGGTTAATCTTGATATTGTGAGAAGAGTGTGCTAAAGAACACAAAGTCTCCTGTTTCTCCTCCTCCATCCTAGCTTTTAACATGCAAATCAGTATGCCTGATGATGGATGTCATCTGGCATGGTAACCAGTCCCATTTAATGCTTGTAGACAAAAAAGCTCACAGTCAAGCAATTTCCTGAGCATCACCACGCATCATTTTTGAGTGGATACCAAAATTGACTTGTGGCTCATGATTTATGAGGTGGAAGGAGCGCAGCAACAATGAATAGTGAGTTTATATTGGAAGTGATGACTGCAGAGGAAAGAAAAATATCCACTACATGTTTGATCAAACTGTCCTCAGATTTGTCAAGTATTTCCCAGGCTGCTCACTTTTTCACTAAAGTAACTGACAAATTGTGAGATTGATCATTAAGTGATGAAGTGCATGTAGTAATGTTAAAAAAGTGACAGTGACTGTTTATATCAGATGATTATTGAGTTACATTGAGAAAGCGTAGGGAATTTTTGCAATTTAGACTAAAGTTTTATACTATAGTCGTTACAAGTAAAGAAAAGTAATGTAACGTAATCAAAGTAATAAAAGAATAAAGCCAGAATTCATCATTTGGTTTGTTCCACCAATTTTCCAATTTTTCCAGAGTCAGAGCACATGGCCAGTGTTGATCGTGAACCCCTGCAGCACTGCCCACTTACAGGCATTAAACACTACCTTCTCACTTTGTGTAGAAGCAAGAATGCCAAAAAATAATTAATGAAATACCAAGCGAAATTAATTTTCTTGCTACATCAGTGCTACATGCACATATTATACACCATCTGTCACTCACTGTCCCGCATGCACTTGCACCACCCTGTCAAAATACACACTCATACCTATTTTCTTTTGTAGCCCCAGCCTCCCTTTCACTTGCACACATGACAAACACACACACCTTTATTCCCTCTACTGTAGGGGACATTTATTCTGATTATGTTGGGCTCTGGAGATCGAAGATTGTAGTAATCAGAAAACTGGCCAGGCATCTATCACTGCAGCAACCAATCAAACAACCTGCTCCACCGACAGCAAATGGGAAAAATTACACACAGAAATGATTCCCACCGGTCTGTGTGTGCGTTAACTTTTGTACTTCTATCCTTGCGAGGACAGATTTCAGAAGCATTTACAGTGTTCAAAGTAAGATTTTGTTGATCTTTTCTTTAACAGACAATGTGAAATTTCTAGTTTTGAATTAGGATTTTGTTAAAGTCATTAATGTGCTTTGGGGGGTTGGTGAAAAATGAGTCTTAAATGAATGTTCTGATCGGACCTCACTAGAGTTGGGTTCAATGTCTGTATAGGATTTTTTTTTTTAAGTCTATCTGGGGAGCACAAGGCTATTTGTTTTAGCTGATGATAAAGGTGGCAATGTATTTGGAAAGACAGAGAGTAGGGAATTATAAAAAAGTGTGAGAAGTGAGTTTAGTACCGGCATCACTAAAACTCCAACCTGAATCTGACACACAAATACACACATGGACTGTACTAGAGTACTTGCAGAAGCTGCTTTAATCGAACTGCCCCCCAACTATTTTTTTTTTTTTAATTTTCATTAACTAACATGCACATCATGAATGCAGTTATTGTGTGCGCACAACATCCTACATGTACATATTTAAATATTACTGATGGCTGTTATCCAGATAAAGGTATTTCTTGTTAGCGTGCACAGATGGATGATGGAGTGCATGATATAGCTTACATTAGGGGGGAGAAAAAAATAGAGAGAAAGGAAAGCTATTGACATAGAAGCCAAAATGGTAAAAAAAATAAAAATAAAAAATAAGAACATATGACAGGAGAACAGTTTTAGCCTGTTGTGTCAATCGGCCCATGATCCATAATTTCTCCTAAATTAATTACCATGACATTTTGCACAACACTGATGGGCCCCAGAGAAGAAACCTAAGTACTTTTCATGTTCTGTAATCTATAGTAGATGAAATATTCCAAACTTTACTAGATAAACTAGCAAGAAATTCTATATGGACATTTGAGATTCAGGTAAAACTAAGCTCCAGTGGATTTGGCTGTGGTCATGGTTTACTGTTGTACTGTTTTGTGCATGTATGGAACATTATCAGTATCTGTTTTTATCAAATAAGATACAGTTATCTCACTTCAGTTATTTGGTTTTTTGCTGCAAAAACGAGAGCATACCAACACTGTCACTGAAACCTGCCATAAATGTTGCCATAACACAGTCAGTCTCCTATCAGTCTGCGATGATGTGGGGTCAAGTTGGCAATTTCTACAATGTATTTCTGATGATACAGCAATTAACTGTGATAAACCAGCAAATAATGTTGTCCACATACAGAATGTTACATTTAACAGAAATGCACATTTAGCTATTACATTTGCACTTTGCATCCCTCCTGTTCTCCAGGAATATAACCAGAATATAAACAGCTGGCACCTGAGTTGAGTCCCCACGAGTTGTGCTTATTGTTAAAGACACATTCAGACTGATGGCAGCATGTTGGCATCTGTCTGCATTCATAAATTAGACAGCTATTTGCAAACATTCAACAATCTCTCTGAGTAATTGCCCTCTATCAGATGACATGATCCCGCTTGTCTGTAGTATTGCCCTTTATTTAATAAAATATTGATATTTATTGTCCCTGCATTGACACATTATCATTACACAAAATATTGTGATATCTCCTAACATCATTATCTGTGCCTCACTGTTGTCTTTGTAAGTTATTTCTTAAAATCCCTTAATTTTACTTCCTGCTTTATTTTGAAGGTTGGTTTTTCAGATGACTCTTTTAAGCTTTTATTTCCCTATTTTCCACCCCCATTTCCTGCTTTTATTATTATTACAATTAAGTTAACTTGTGCTTTATTACCCCTCTCCCAGGAGTGTGTTTTTAGTTTTCTCCCTCAGTCCCTGTCAAGTTTGCTAAGTCTCCTCTGTTATATTTAGTTCAGAAACCATATTATTGATATATCTGGTTGCTTCAAGCTGACAGTTTCCCTGCCACCTCAGTGCAGCACTTTTTATTATACGATATTTTTAAATAAAAGATCCTTTGATGTTACTAATGCCCTCAGCCCCGTGTTGTCAGGACCACTCAAGAGCTGTTACTTTGTGATCCTTTCTTTTGATGAAGTCTATACTTGTAGCCTTGACATCAGAACAAGTGTTAAGAAGGTTTCCAGTAGAATTTAATGCATAGAATTTGTTGAATACTTTGCTGAGTCCTTAACTTTTCATGCATTGCCACGATTAGGTCAACAACTACTGGGTGAGCTGATGATCTCTTAAAGTAGAACCATAACTTGGCTACAAAAAAAGTTTCTGCATTTCCTGACCAATTCACCGCAGTTGATAAATTACACTATTTATACAGAAGTAAGTATTCCTCAAATAAACTGGAATGGATAAGAGATGTAGGGCCAAAATATAGCTGTTTTATTTCTTCTTTTATGGTTTTTCATGACAACATATTTACTTTTCTTAAGAGCTTTTCAGGTATGTTTCTCAAGGACTTTACCTGCTGCTCTTTGGCAGAGAAGATTTTGAACCAGTCCAAACAGATTTGTTGATTAAAATCTGGCATATTTATCTATCTAACAAACAAATAATAGATTTGAGCAGGCTTCACTGGTACATGAAACTGCACGCCAGTTTAAATGTCCAATTACTTTTGAGCCTGTGAAAATGGGAGACTGTGTATAAAAATAGATGTAATTGCTAAACAGTTACTGAAACACTTTTTTTCCCCACTCTTTGAGTTAAAGCTGAAAGTTTGCACTTCAACCACATCTTAATCATTTGATGCACTGTGATGGTGCAACGATGGAAAAATGACAAACAAAATGTACTATTGTCCAAATACTTCTGTGTACACAGACCTAGCCGTGTCTGTTAATAAATAAAATTGTACAAATATGATTTTTCACTCCCTGCCAAATGTACACTCCACAAAAAAATTGGAAAAATGTGTTACAATGACTACATCTTTACATAATATTTACATGACCGATTACACAGTCATCACACACTAGGAAACACAGAGCTAGAATGAGCTCACATATGGCAAAGCTATGGGATGTGTCTAGTCTTTTAGAAGGTGCCTTTGTAACCTGCACGGTGAACACTGCATACAGGTAGTAAACACACAGAAACACATACATACACACTCTCGAGATAGATAGATGCTATCAATGACAAGGCACCGAGTGATGGAGTCAGGAGGAGGTCACTGTGTGTGACTAGATTTGGCTTGGGACT
>VUQG01045470.1:0-10575 GCA_015106755.1 Etia nguti | reverse complement strand
CCACAATACAGACTCTTTCACTCAAAACACACATTCACCCCAGCACATGTTACTAGCATCTGGTCCCTCTTTGCAATGTCAATAATTTCCTGTTCTATAAATGTGTGTCTGCGTGTTTTAGCAGTAAAAGGTAAATCAAAATTGCATCAATCATCACAGCTGGATAAAAGCTCAGGGCTCTGTTTTTTTTTCTTCCAGGCTATGGACAGTTGCATAGAAAAAAGCCAGTTCGCCATGAAATCACAAAGACAAAATGATGTTACCGCTATTACCTGACATGAAAGTGCCATTTGAAAAAAAAGCACAAACATCAAAAGAGAAATAAAGGATTTAAAGGTTACAGGGAGGTTACTGTGTCAAAGTCTGTCAGATGTGTATGTGTGCAAGTGATTTACAAAAATAATAATAATGTAATGGGTTTACTTTGTAAATGGACAAAGGCTTAATTTCCATTCATACCACTGGTTATCGCACTAGAGAATCAGATCCAAACATAGACGACGAGGCCGTGACTCACCTCCAGATTGTTGTCCTCAGCAAGGTGTAGTCAAACAGAAACACGGATTAAGTAAGAAAGTGATTCCGACAAAGCCGTGTGGGGAAGCCTTCCTCAGCACCTCTATAAACACAGGGAGGGTCAGCAGTTTCAAAGGGACAGACTGTCCTTCAAAAACACAAAGCTCCCACCATTTAGGAGCTTTGCACTTTGCTTTGCATTGTAACGACATTCTGTTTACTCTTGCTTTCACTCACTCTTTGTTCAGGTTGAAACATCACAATTACTTGGTTAGGTTTAGGATTTTTTTTAATGTTTAAATACATCCCTGCATAACATTAACCCCACACATTAAGAATACATGCTTACCCATTGTGACAAATTAGTCTTGACTAAGCACTTATAAGTTGGTGAGTTGGTGCTGGGACATGGTTTGTGCGTATCTTTAAAAAAACAGTAGCTTTTGCCAGAACGGTGGCATTTGATGCTAGGGGAAGAGGAGGAGCTCATGTTTCCAATCTTCTATTTCCCCTCCACTGTCTATTTCGCTTGTTTTCTTTCCACTGCCAATCTTTTAGTACTGTTCATAAAATTGGCCCAGATTGCTCCATGTATTTTTACTGGCTTGAGAGAGCCAGCGTATTGGCATTTGTGTATATTAGCTTCCAGGCTACAGTATAAATCTGTATTGATGATATGGCAGCCCCTATGGGACAAGGTAGATGAGAGCCAATCCTGGAGCCTATTGACTGGTCTGGAATTGCTTTTGTAATATTGTTTGGGAAGACAGACGACTATGAGAGAAACAAAGGGGGGTACTGGGGGCTTACAGCCTAGGTGTGATTTTTCTGTTTCTTTTATTGTTGTAGCTTTTCAGAAAAAGTGCTCAGAGGATGAAAGAGATGAGGGGGGAAAAAACACAGAGTAGAGAATTAAGAGAAAAGAATCAATGAACAGAAGGTATGTAAATATCTAAGAAACAAAAAAGGATGAATGTGCATTTAAATAAAGGAAAAAACAAAAACAGAGGGATATAAGAAAGACTACAAAGTGAGGAGGAGACTGATAGTGGTGATTACATTTGATTGATTTGTTTATGTGAGTGTGTTAGTGTATTTACTATCAGCTTGTCATTTTAGAGAACAGTTGTAACACCCAGTAGGGTGGTGTTACCTCCAGCTCACAGTGAGCTAGGAAGTATGGTAATATTTACAGTGTCTGTGTCACTTCGCAGCCACAAGATGCTAGAGCGGCAGGGAATTTGTATGTATATGCAGTAATAATGATCTTATATCATATACTAAATTGATTGTATTGTAGACTATATCTGTTCCATACCTCCTCCTAGATGCGCTATTCAGTGTGGCTGAAACTTTAAAAAAACTGCCTCGGGTACCAGGATTATCAACATCTATATAGCGTTTGCGACTTATTTTTATAACAATCAAATCCTTACAAATTATATATGTTATGTGTCGTAGGTCATCTCAGCATCACGTGCATGTAGAACGGCACGTCTGTGACTTGTACTCTTCTAAATTATTGATATATTGTGAGTATTAGCTGATCTCAAATCAAACGGAGACTTTGTGCTTACATTACACGTATGTTTATCTTGTTGACATTACATGTTGTTGTTTGTGAATATTCTTTGTAAGCAACTTTTAGTGCAGTGGTGCTTTGGGGTAACTGTAATGTGCAGCCATGCATATCTGTAAATAAGTGTTCATCAATAATTGATTACTTTGTCTCATAAAAATGAATGTGTAGCTTGCAAAGAAGAAGAAGAAATGTATGTATTATTCATTTGTTTGGTGTTTATGAACATGATAAATTAAAATGTTTGTATTTTAATATGAGTGAAGTGAACAAGTGCTAATAATACTGAACAATCTCATTTTCTTAAGCTGCTTGTTGGTCAGATTTGACCCTTTCAACTCAAATAACCATTTTTTATAATCTTGCTAATTCATCTAACTTTCATAGCAAAGCAATAAGCAGATGCTACTATGATTGTACTGATCTGCTGATTCATTCATCTAATATTTAAATAAAATAACTTTCTTTTTTTTATTATTATTTTTTAGTTTATTAAGATGCTAATCAAAGGTACTAGCTGGGTTTCCTGGTTTGTCCTGACATCGTCTTCTCAACATGCTTTCCCATCTGCTTTACACATTTTCTGGCTGCTTCTCTGTACCACTCTGCTGCTGTTCTGCTTTTGATGTTTTTGCTTTAATTTATTACCCTGATTTACATGGAGGTAAAGTCCACATGGGGAGCGTGCTGTTTTTGTCCAACTAGTCATGACATAAAAATAAAAGCAGAAACTCGTTTCATATGAAAGCAGTTTAAGTAGATTTACACTCAAGCACAAAGACATTTGAGCAAATGTGAAAGCTGGTCTTTTAAGCTAAATGATGCAGGCGACGACTTGTTGTTTGTTTTTTTTATCATTTGTGAGAATCGATCATAGAATTGACTCACCTCCTCTTTTTTCTGTTTTACATTTTTTTTCCAAACACTTGATATGAGTGGCAGGCAGTGTGGGGTTTTTTGCTCTGGATTGTGCACTTTATGAAGTAGAAATCCTGCTAAGTGCTACAAAATACAGAATATTTTTGGCATCACATATACAGCTCAGAGACACAGGGTTTTCTGAACTGTTTCTCCCCTCTAACCCTCTGTATTTTTTTCCTGTCAGAACTCCTTAAACCAGGTTTTTGTTTACAGCTATTGTTTAAAGTATCTGAGGTTTCTGACTGCCAGGACTGAAAACTCCTCTTAGGGTATTATGTGATACATACATACACAAAGCTTAGATTTTAGACATCAAAGTTACTTAGAAATCACACAGCTTGTTAGCTACGTCCTTCTGAGAATTTTCCCCTTCATTACACCTCTACAGATACTCAGGTAGATACTCAGATGAAAGCCCACGTGTGTCCTGAGTATCTGTAGAGAGCTAGAAGAAATGCATGCAGTGTGTACTGTGTGTGTTCCTTTAAGAGACTCCAGGTGAGCACTTTACATTTATGGATGCTTGTTGCAAAGCGTGACAGAGAAAAGCTTCAACTCTTAATGTCTTTGTCTCTTTCATTCATTCATTCTCTCTCTCTCTCTCTCTCTCTCTCTGACACACACACACACACACACACACACTTAGGGATGCACTTTAAAGACTGCCAGAAGTCTTGATGACAATCCCCTACAATGACAAATGAATCTGACTTTTCAGTCAGAATGACTCTGACTTGCAATTCAAAAGTGTTCTGAGGGCATTTTTACATTTTATTTCATTTCAGGAATCTAGACTGACCAAGACCGAATGAGCAGGTACACAGGGAGTCAGTATTAATATGGAACAGACGTTGCAGTTCATCAGATTAAAATGGGGAAAAATGAAATTCTGTAGATGACTGCACTGACAACTGGCTAATCAGCATTTTTATGTCCGCATATCAGCAGCTGCAGAAATGTTATTTATGACAGATCATGTAAGTGGAGCCAAAAAACCTACACGCAGCTCTGTGTGTAGTGTTAGTGTTACTGTGTTATTATCATGCTCAGATTAAACGTAATGATTAATTAATTAGTGAGTTAACCTTTAGCACTTTTCCACAGCTAATGCCACAGAGCATCTGATGAATAAATAACCAACAACAAAAAACTGAATATAGTCTTTAGAAGAGAAAATTTGCATATTAGGCACACACAAAGGCAAATCTAAAGAGACTGTTTTTAAAGGCATCCACAGATCTTAAATCCTAAAGATTTACTTCAACAGCAAATAAGAAGACCTTTGAGGCATAAGTCATTCCTGCACATGCACCACAGCTTTGATCGTGACTATACATTTACACAAGTGAGAATGCAAATGTGAAACACACTTAAATAACATTTGCCTTGCTAGCTGTCCAGTACCAATAAATAATGTGTTAACTTATATATGCTTGAGGGAACCGTGAACCGTGAACTCACTAGAGCTTCTCGATATCATGTGTATCACCTGCTCCTTGCACACTCTGGACAACACCGTTCCCTAAACCAAAGGATATATTTGCAGGAGTATCAATGGATCTTTTCTGTAAGGTAGATTTACAGAAAAAAAAGAGAAACAGCTTAGAGACTGTCTAGTGCTTTTCAGTCTAGGTTTAAAAGAAAAAAACCTTTTTTGTAAGAAATCAACTGATATTTAATTACAGAGTTTTAATTTGAGAATTAAACTGTATAACTGAATACAAATACTTTATGACATCTTCATAATTTTTTTAAATAAGAAGGCACGCTTAGAGTATTAGAGAGGTACTTGTATAGGAAGAGCACTACTGTATATTGAAAATGTTAATTAGACTCAAGGAAGAGGAGTTTCTAGAATACTTGTTTTTGAGATGTGTAAAAATAGTTATTTTTTCCCTGTATGAATATGCTCGATGATAGAGCTAACATAAAATAGCAGTCGCACACTTCTGGTGGCATCTATATGATTCAAAGTCAGCAACCCAGTGCAGGTTTCCGCAATGTCTGCCAATGTGAGGTCAAGAGTTCACACTGAAAGCAGGCAGCGCAACCATTCCTCCAATATGTGCCACAAGCTGTCAAATAATAACTCATATACACAGAGAAGCTTTCCTATGATTGGCAGTTGCTTCCTGTGATGTAATTCTCATATTCTGAAAGCCATAAACATACACACATTTTTTGTGTGATTTACACACAGCCCAATATAGACAGTCATCCAATTTCTATCCTGCCCTCTATATAAACACACACCTACACACAGGATATGTCTCAGTTCCTGCAGTTGCACCCCTCTAGGGAACCATGCAGGATAGCACAATGTAAATTGTATTCCCTGCCATTGTCTCTGTTTGCCCATTTTTCTTCTGCCCTGCAGAAGACACAAACATGCAAACACACACACTCACACACAGAGATGCACTAGTCTCCATTCTCCTCTACTGCTGCAGAAAAAAACAGCACTACTGTTATTATTGTTGTTGTAGTTTGGGGATGCACTGTCAGCAGAAAATGTTACTGCTTTCTACATGCTGTGTGCATAAAACAAGGGCAGCAGAAGAAAGGCTCCCTGTGTGTGTCATTGTGTGTGTTCAGTGGCCTTGCTCTGTCTCAGCACTGTCATGTGGATTCATAACCCAATCTAACATAAGAACTTTGAAGAAAGGCTTCAATGAGAAATCACTCTCATCTCTACCACAAAACGCTTAGAAATGTTTAGAGGCTCAAGAATTCACATCTTCGAAACTTTTGCACTAATACTGGAGAGTTTTATGATGGAATTAAAATTAGGTCTGCATTGTATTTGATTACTTTTTATTACAGCAAATTAGATTTTCTATGTGACAGAAGCAAGACTGGTACCAAGGTTCATGTTCCAAAACAAGCAAAAAAAAAAGGAGGATTAAAAGGGTGCTGTGTATGAAAAGCAGAAAAACAGCTAACACGGGATCAACAAAGGACAGGGTTTGTGTGGGAGAGATAGCAAATGAAAGCATAAAAAACAGAAGAAAAAAATAAAAAAGTTCAAATGTAAAGGAAATGAAAGACACACAAAAAAGGCAGGGGAGTTGCGAGAAAGAGCTAAAGGTTTGTAATCTGTCATTAATTTGCCTTGTGCTAAACCACAAGGGGATAGTAGGAAATCAATGCAGGCTGATTGCTACTTTTACAGAACTGCAGAAAACACAAACCATTTCTGTTTTTCTGTTCTTGTATCTGCTGCAGTTACTTTACTTTTTTTTCTCTGTCAATCACAATCCTACTTTGGTCACTTTATTAGGAAAATATGAGGCAACTGCAGCTGAACTCGCAAAGTGGAGTGCAGCGTTAGACCTGCCACCATTTGATTGATTGCAGTGTGTGTGTTTGTGTGTGTGTGTCAGTATATTATGAGACAAAATGCAGCTTCTGAGGACTGAGTTTCTTTTACTAACTCACAACTCTATCCTGTTTTACATTAAGCTAGCACACATACACATTTTTCATGCTTAGCTGATACTGTTAGCCAACCTAACATACACAAACACAATGGTTGTCAGAAAAGTAATATTGGCAGTTGCCTCAAGGATGAGTGGCTAGGAGTGCAGGATGCTCACAAAAGCAAATCAGTTATCATGCTTCACTCACATCTTCTGAAATTGATTCTGATATGTACAAAATATTTTGAAGTGCATGTTTGCATGACTGCCTCAAGCTCCCGCCGTGTCACAAATGACATTCGAAACATGTAGTTGGAAAAAATATGCCAACATTTGTTAGCACGCAACCTTTGGGATATAGAATTGCAAGTTGTAACATTAACCTTGTTGACTTCTTGCAATCATGAGCCGTTATGACCATGAAGGGCTTTTTTAACATACATTAACAACAAATGATGTCATGGTCCTAGGCCTACAAATGCAGGTTAATGCAGCGGTCCCCGAACTTTTTTGCGCCATGTCCGACAATATTTTCACGGACCGGCCCTTAAGGTGTCTCGGATAAATACAACAAAATAAAACCAGTACTGGTACCAAAAAAAAGATTTACTCATAACACACGGGAAAAAGACCCAGGGAAACCGAGTTAACAATAAAAACAATTAAAAAAATAACGATAAAAACCCTGAAAACCATAAATTTCACAGCGAAGCCTCAACACTCACAGCCCGGTACCAAACGACTCACGGACCGGTACCGGTCCGCGGCCCGGGGGTTGGGGACCGCTGGGTTAATGCATATTACTAATAAGTGAGTTATGTTTTGTTCGCTGCAGCATGGCGTTGTTTCCTGTGACACCATAGAGATACTGGCTCAGTAATAAGTAACTAGTGCCATCCCACAGCCACTCAAACCCTAAACATATCCCTTTATTTCTTCTCATCTCTGTGATGCATTCAGGATGCAGTCGACAATAAAATTGCAGTCCCAGTACTTCAGTATCTAGCTAGTGCTACAGAAGGGTCATGTTTAGAAGCAAATTTTCAAACATCAGAGCAAATATCACCGACAGTAAGGTCAAAATTTATAAAAAAGTGAAACTTCATAATCTGAACATTTTAATCTTACATGTACATGTAGCTACATTTTTTTTTTATTTTTTAAATCAGATATTGGTGGTATAAATGATGTGTTTCTAAATTCTGCTTTTGTAAAAGGTCTTGCAAAGCTAACTAATGTTATTCATTTTAACTAATTACAAATGTTGTATTATTTGGTCGTTGCATGAAAGTACTGCACAGATTGTTTCAGTTTACTCTAGGCTGAACTGCTTAGTTGGTAATACTGTGGTGAACTTCACAGTGATGTTTGACTGGTACAGACCTGGTTGTTGGTACGTTAAGCTACACCAAGGAACTTTATAGTATTTAGTTGTTTTGAAATCAGCCATGTAGCTTGTAAAACATCTGTTTATATCTTGTTGAATTCAGTTGGTTATATCTACAAAGTGCAGTGAATACTGGAGTAGCAGCACAGGTCAGCTGATCACAGCCTATGCATGAAGAAAAATTTGTTGACGCTCACTGAGCAGTGTGACTTATTTCTAAGTAACTCTTTAACCTCACTCTGCACCACTGCACCCAATCTCAGGGTTCCCCTACCTGCTAAATCCCCACTTTAACCCCTGGTAATAACCTGTTTTGCTCAGCAACCTGTGGATGAAGAATGCAGAATTTAATTTGCAATATGACTTTTCCAATGCCAGTGGATATTATAGATGTTGCAAAGCTTCTTCACACACCTGTACACTGGAAAACTGTTCAGTGTTTTGTAAGTGTGCTATACAGCTGGTATCTGCAGGAAACTAAAAACAAAATGCAGAAAAATTCAATGCACAAATTGTAATTACAAAATAGTGAGTATAGTGGTATTCATACAACAGCCTATGTTCATTTAAGGTGAATTCCCCTTTATGCTTTCAATCAGCAACTGAGCGTATAATATCAGACTTTCAATCATAAAACGATGTGGATTATTACTTTAAGTCATGTAGTTATCAAACCATATCATGAAACCTCCTGCAGCTCCACAGAGAGCAAAAGTTAATTTGTTTTTTTTTTCTCTTTTTTTTTGCCCAGTTATTCCTTCTGGGTCTCGAGCAGCAGTTCAGTCAGCGTGCAGTAAAAAAGTGGAACTTCCTTGGCTTCATTTTTAAAGTAGCTGCAATAACAGACCAGCAGGAGCCCGCCCTGTGATGGAAGACGGATATCGCAGTGAGTTTTTCACAGTTTTCATCAGGATGTGCCTCACACAGGGTTAGCTGAGGCAGCTGGAGAAATTAGACCCAAACACATCCATCATATTTACATATATTCATAGATAGTTTTTGGTGTGCATGTCTCATCCAGTGAGCCACAACACCCCTCCCTGTCTCTCTCGTTTCTGTGCTTTCCTTCTTTCTTCCTTTCCCCATTGCCTGTTCTCTTGCCCTTCCTCCATCACACACACATAAATGAAGCTAGGCCCACTCCTCTCCATCGCTATCATTAATTCTGGGCAGTAGGTATAGTTGGCTACCAAGCCATAATATAAGCAGATGAGACTGAGAGAGGGCCAGCTTTCTTTAACAAAGAGTCAAAAGGACAAAGCTCGACCATTGTGAGTCAGGGCCATAATGAAAGCATTAAGATAACTCTTCAATATTTATGAAAGTGTGCTGATCTCAGGCCATGAAACACACGCACACACACACACACATGCATGCACACACAAGCACACACACACACAGGGCAGCAGTCTGCTGGGCCATTCATTATATGAATTGATTGAGTTTAGTTTTCCCTGGTGGTCCCTCTGTGATATCAAGTTTCATCAGTCCATCCAACCTGTGTATATGCCCTTCCTTGCAACAAACATTAAAAAAAAACAAGGAAGGAGGCAAAGAAGTATTTGTGTGTATGACTGGATGCCCACACTAATGCATCTGTGTTTATGGCTAAGGAAGACAGGGAACTTTAGTGTCAATAAGAGGATGGAGGTGTATGTGAGTGCATATGTGTGTAGGAAGGATTGTTATGGTAAAGGAAATGTGAGTGTGAATGCATGAATGTGCATTAATGGAATTTTGTTTTGTGTCAGTGAGAGATAGCAAAGGGGGGAAAAAAAAGTCTGTCTACACCTTTGTGTTCATAGGTGGTGTGTAAGCAATTACATGCAAATTTTGTAAGATGCGTTTTCTGCTATGCTGGAAGGTAAAACAAAGGCATGAAGAAGGCATGTATCTAGTGGGATGATAAGCTGGGTGGACATAGGTCTTACTGTCAGTATGCCATTGAAAAAAACTCCTTTTCTTTAAATATAAAGACACAACTAGTACTGGCATTGACGGGGTAAAGTAAATTCTATTGCTAAGACAGTTTGAAATATGCTCTCCAATGATATAGCAAGATGTAATATTTTCATGTTTTTTATGTAATACATCAGAAAAATATCTAAATTCTGCTGTTTAGACCAATTAACACATTTTAAAATTTGGGTCTTGAGGTAGACAATTTAATTGAAACAATCTGCTGATAACAAAATCTCAGTACTGCAGACCGAATTGAAGTCATTTGGAGAAGGCCCCAAAATACAAGTAAAAACCACATCTGTGAAGGTTCTCAGTCATCCAGGTCATCGTAGTCTAAGGAGCTTGGAAAGAAAAGCGCCTGGACTTCTTTAAGTTGCTTGAAGACGTTTCACCTCTCATCTGAGAAGCTTCTTGAGTTCTAGGGTCAAATGGTGGCGGGTCCCAGAATTAAGCCCTGTGGGAGTGTCCCCCCAAGAGGGACATGGACCCCCTAATGATCCTCTACCTAATCACACGATCCAAGGTGTGAAAATAGGTGTAGGTCACAATCAGCCAAGGTTTCTGGTGAGCTCATTGGGAAACCTGGCCCCACCCTATCATGTGATTTCCTGAGGTCAAGAGGCCCAGGATGTGAGTGGGCGTTAAGGCGTCTGGGAAGGGATCTCAACACTGGATTATAGATGGCAGACAGTTGGCGTCGTAAACCACCGCCTCTGTTCAAAGATGGTCGCTCACAGTGGACATAGATGGCTTCTTTTACTCCTCTTTCAAACCATCTGTCCTCTCTGTCC
>VUQG01045469.1:24937-73826 GCA_015106755.1 Etia nguti | reverse complement strand
TCCTCATTTTCTGCTTTAGGTGTCTATACACGCCCATTTTAGCATTCTTGTAAGGTCTTTGCAAGCCACATGGACATGAATCTTGATGCATGTAGATAATCCTTGTTCAGTCTGGGCCAGGATATAGCTGTTATTCTTCTGCTATCTGACTTAATGCCACACTCCGCTGGATTGGCCATGACAACTCAAGGACACATCATTTAGCCAGGCTTTGTGGCCTCAAATCAACAAGACTTTCTTCTTTGTTGGAGTTCCAAACATTTTACTGTGCACATATTACTTCCATCTATTCCATTTGGGTTGGTTTGTCGAGTGCAATTGTCGTTAAGATCAGTGCCATTTCAAGAAAGATTCCTATTGGTTGGCGAGTAGACATATGTCATAATTGCAGTCACACTGCAAGATGGTCATCCTAAACTTCCACCATCGAAAGTTCATCCAGGACTGTCTTTGGTTGTAAACCAACTTTGAGCATCAGTCATGGTGTGATATAGGACCGCTGTTTTAGAGTCTCAATTCTTTCACATTATGCCTCTCTCATCTGGGACATTCAAAATTACACTCTAAATATTGGTATTATAAGTTATTCAGATTGGGTGCAAAGTAAATTTTCATCATAATTTTTTTGCAAGACCTTGAAGAATCATATTTAAGGCAATGTTTTTAAGTTACTGACACAAAAAGAGAAAATCAGATTGACAAGGGGTAAAAAATAAAATAAACTTGCATTTTAAGTTTAAATGGGGTACAAATCAACAAAGAACACAAAGGAGAACGCAGCAGCAGGGGGCGGAACAGTCAACATTTCAGTAAAGACCAAGAAAAAACACATAGTAGGGACAGAAGGGTAACAGTGTACAGGAGAACTCAATCCAATAAAATAAAGGTGAGAAAAAACAAAACCAAGAACACCTCCTTAAAACCCAACTTTCAAAATAAAACAAGAAATAAACTGAAAGAGGGATAAACTCACAGAGACATTAAAATGCTGATAGGGAAACTTAGGAATCATAGAAAGGGACATAAAGAAGATTAACTATTAAATTTACATCTTGGTTCTTCTAGATTAATTTCACAAATTCATAAAAAACAATTTTTTGGATTATTGAAAATCAGTTATATAGACATTAGAAGATCTTTCAGTCAGGAACACTTGAAACAACAAGATCTTGATTTATAAATCATGTTTGAATGTACTTGATGAACAGCTGTGGCTCCGGAGTTAGAGTACTTCGTCTACCAACTGCAAGGTCAGACTCTTCCAGTCCACATGCTGAAGTATGGGCAAGGTACCCCAGTACATCCACTGGAGAGGGAGTGTGTGTGGATGTGAATATATAAAAGTACTGTATAAATATGTGTGTGTGATTGGGTGAATGGGACTTGTAGAGCTTTGAGTGGTCAACTGAGTAGAAAGGTGCTATACAAGTACCAGCCCATTTGTTGCATTGACAGAACAAGCAGAGTTAGAAGCACTTTGTGGAAGCTTTCATTTACCTGATTTCACCTCCAGTGACAGCAGAGCTGTGTCTGATTCATCGTTGGTTGAATCTACTGCCAATACCTGAAAGTTCAAAGAAGAAGTTAAATGCTTGATAAGAAACTTGCTATTTCATCAGTCATTTTAACTTTAACTAGACTTGTACACTCACCTCCAGGGACAGAGTTTCGTCTGGGAGTTCCTTAGTCATGAACAAGAAGCCGTTAATGATGGAGAAATCACTTCTCCCCTTAATGGAATAAGTGATGTGGGGATTCAGACCCTGTTTCAACACATGTAAGAAAAAAAAGGTTGGTGCTGAGCATGAGGTAGATCGAAAACTCCCAAAAGACTTTGTCAGTAATCAAACACACAACTAATACAATGCATAAGTAGTTTGCCACTAAACTGCATAATGTCATGACATAATGTATAAGTCTCTCCATCAGTGAAAATAACTACATCATGTCTGGAAACAGTTGACAGAATGGCTGGACATGCACCACTGCTGGCTGTTACCAAAATGAGCTTTCACTTAACAAACTTGTACATAACAAAAGTCAAAGAGTCTTGCTGGAACATTCTTTTTTTTTAAACAAATAATCAATAAAAGTGATTGTAAACTACATTTAAATGGCATTTCAGGAAATTTACAAAAAATGCTCAGCAAACATTAGGAAATGGATCATCGAGACATAAAATTGTTAGCTCTAATTTCCCACTTCCATTTCCATAAAAAACTACAGGGGAAGAAGAAACATAACTCAAACCTAGAAGAAAAATAAAAGGGGAACACAGCCTATGAGTAGGTATCATCCATCCATCCATCCATCCATCCATCCATCCATCCATCCATCCATCCATCCATCCATCCATCCATCCACCTCTACAAAGCATAAACACTTATTTCACTTAGTCACATTGGTGTTTAGGGGTTTGAGTAACTGAATTTTACCGCTGTGGCAGCATAATCTTCATCTGTGGCGATAATCTGCAGTGGCGTGTCCTTGTTTGTCAGGTCCATTGCTATGGTGCCTACTGAAGAGATGACTCCTTCATACTTAGCTTTCTGAAATTTTGGGGGATATAAGCTTTTGACTTGGACACTGATTGTGATGGTAGTGGTGGCAAACTGATGAGTGTTCACTTTCTGACTGGCCTGTGAAAGAAAAACAGAGCTGAAAACATCAGGATTGTAAAATACTGAAATGAGTTCCCTGTGATAAACCTAACAAAGACATTCATACATTTAAATTATTGATGTTATAATTTAATAAGCTTTTCTGCCAATTTTATGTTATGTTTAGGGACCAACAGACTGCTGTCTGCTCTTTGTAGGCAAGACTATTCTCGCTTCAGTTTGGGAATGAGAATCGGCCTCAGGTGGAGGACTTATCTTGGAGCAGAATGTGGCAGCATTAGAAGTAATGCAGATGTTGGAGTGATTGATTTACAAGACTGTAAGAACAATAATTTTGTTGAACATGCACAATGACAATAAAGGGCTATTCTATTCTATTCTAAAATTAATTTTAGTTCAATATCAAATGATATATTAAATACATGCTAAACTAGGAATTAAGTATTATATTTGTAACTTTGTTTTGTAAAATGTATTATAAATGTAAATAAAGTAAACCTAAATAAATGTTTTTCTCCTGTTCATTGAATTTAAAACTCTGAATTGGACAGAATCAGTGATCTTGTGAACATCAACAATAGGCCTCTGTGGGCTAGTTTAAGCTGGGTTTTCTTTTTTGATTTTCTTCTTTTTTACTGTTTTGGTTACATCCTACATCCATTTACTTCCATCTATAACAAACCCAGTTTGGTTACAGTTTTTAGCACAGATGACACCATCATCATTCAATAACAGCAAGAGAATATGTTGTGTTTACCAGCACTGTCAAACCGATCGTCCCCAACACATCAGTTGGCTTCTGCATGGTGATGTTACCCGTGTTTGAGTTGATCTCAAACAGACCAGCATCATTTCCTGAAAACACAAACAAACTAGGCTTCTTCTTTCCGCTAATAACCAACAACTTTCCAATTGTTCGTTATAATTTAAGTTATATACCACTTAGGAATGAATATGTTATCTCCTCATTAATTCCATTGTCTCCGTCAATGGCGTACAGAGGTCCTGGTTTCAGTGGTAACACTCCAGGCTGCGAAAGGAAAATCACAGTTATGGCCTCAAAGTGTTTATCAGGTCATCCAGCAGCATTTTAAACCTTGTGATTCATTAACAGTATTAAAAGTTAAAATGATAAAATACTCCTCTTCAGGAAAAATAAGATTTCTTGATCCAAATAAGACCTTTTGCTTTACTATCAGTCTTTTTTTGTTTTAGATTTCTTCATATAATTACTATAGTGGAAGTAACTCACCTCCTGTTCATTAAGGACAACCCTTCCAGTATAGCCGGTACTCTGGCAAATCACAGTCCCACCCATGTCATGTGTGGTGCACGGCTGGAACCATGGCGGTCTGTTGTCCCCATCTAAGATTGTGACTGCAATAGTTGTGGTGGCAGTAAATGTTTTTGGCGATTGTGTGTCCTAAAAAATGTCAGAAGAAGAAACATCCAAATGCCAGAGAGAGAAACTATAGGTAGCCTCCAGAATTAGGAGGAAACTATTATTGTGCATAATCAGAAATGCCGACTACTCACCAGAACTTCCAATACCAACTGCACATTTTTTACTTTTTCATAATCAAAACGTGCATTAACGAGAATAACTGGGTTAGTAGTTGACTGCAGTATAAAGTCATTCTGCAGATATGAAAAAGAAAATAAAAATGTTTAGATCACTGAACATCTTTGACCTTACTCTGGTCAAAGACGGTGGAACTAATATCCACCATCTCATGTGACTTTGACTTCAAATGGTGCACCTGCAAAGAGACAAAAGAAAAACATCTTACAGATTCAGATGTGAGTGTATAGTAGAGCACGGGGGGGTTGTCCAAGTCTTTGGCAGCAAACTGACCCACAGAGGTCCCTATAGGTGCCATCTATATAAAAAAAAAAAAGTACCACCAAATAAAATACATTTAAACAGATGACGTGAGGGCTATCTAATCGTACCACAACACAAAAATAAATAATAAATAAATAAATAAATAAGATTACAAAGATAAAAAATTACTTCTCTATTATTTCAAGCCTTACCTCACTGACTTGAGCGTCGTACAAATTTTGATCAAAGTAGGGTTCATTATCATTCAAATTAGTAATGAGTACAATGATGACGATGGTTGTCTGGAAACACAGATTTCATTTGACATTAGTGTATTAGATAACACATGACCATTAACTACATGCAGAGTTTGAGTCTGTGAAAAACACACAGCTGAGTGAAAAACTGAAGATGTTTATTGTTAAACCTGTTCAGCGTATTTAAAGGCAGTTTTACCGTCAGTCCTGTCTTTGTACATGTGATTTGGACTTGAAAACTTTTTTCTTTCTGCAAACAAAACAAATTTTATGCTCAACAGATTTGACTGTAGAAATGACACTAAGACGAGTTTTAATCTTATTGGTATTATTAGTCATGACTGACAATACCTCATAGTCAAACTTCTTTGCAGCTGTCAGGTTGTTTCCATCAAATGAAAAGGGGTTGTTTGGGTTTGCAGGCGGAGGACTAAATCCAAGGGTCACATCTGGTTCAACAGTTATTGTCACAACAACGTCATCTATTTCATTGTTTTCTGCAAATTGCACACTTGTAGGAGCAGAACAGCCTATTGGGGGAGAAGAAAAAAAGACATATGTTCTAATTAAAGAGACAGACCATTAACACATTTATTAATGAACATTTAGTAACTTATTAACACAAGTTAATAAATGTCTACCTGTTTTATTTGTTTTTATGCATACAGAGAAAGCAATTTTTAGCAACTTGACAGTTATGTATATATCTCAAAGACAGACTTAGGCTGCCACTATTTTTTATTGGCTATACTCTAAAACTATACTAAACTATTGGCTAGTTTAAAAATTATTTAGAAATAGTGAAATGCTTAGATTTTAATAAATAAAATAAAGAAACAGGACATGCAATCCAACAGACTGCTGAGTTGTGCAAATTTGAATGCTGTGTGTTTTTACACCATGTTACTTGAAATTGAAATGATAGCCGATGCCGTGATTGGTTGCTACTATAAAGCCCAACAGGACCTTCTTGCTGTGAGGCAACATTGCTAACCACTGTGCTGCTGTGTGTGAAATATTAATAATAATAATAATAATAAATAAACAAAACAAAAAAGACTAACAACAGGAGCCTACAGAGAGTCTACAGTGCTCCTCTAGGCAAAGCAAATGTGTTCGACACCACAAAGCCTTCAGACCATGATTCTGCTAAAACTGCCTTACACGGCAGGTTATTGTACTCAAGCCTTTGGGTGGTGTGACTTGCATATAAGCATGATTACTGTGTACAGATTACATAAGTGTTGTTTTTGACAATCTGATTATTCTGTGCATGAAAATCACTGGATTGATCTAAGCAGGAGGAAACACAAGTTCCATTATTGGCTGAAACACAACAGGGCAACCACTAATGGAAAGTTACTGCTATTTGTATTTGTATTTGAATTTACTAATGTCATTTATTTGACTCTATAGGATATTCTCCATTCTCACAGCTGTTTGGCAAAAGCGGATTAGTGTGAGAACTAAGTACTGGTGTTGAACCCTTACCTTTGCAGAGATGGTAAGGATCAATGTTTAAGGTAAAATATGTGACACTTTTAAAAACTGCTTAAAACACTGTTATTTGTGTTTCTTTTATTTTCCCTCATTTTGTAATATGATTGTAATTTAGTGTTTTATTTTCCCCTGGAGAGGAAAACACAGGGTGAGTATTTTCACCCTGTAGGGGTGTGCAGGTAAGGTTAATAAATTTAAAATGAATGCGTTGAAGATGTTTGAGTGTCTCCACCCATCAGCTCCACCTTTTCAATGCGGTCTTTTCACATAACGCTGCCTGTTTCAGCCAGTTGTTTTGTGTGTTTTTTTCCCCCACTTTTTACAATATCTTTTTAAATGGCAGAAGTTATAATTCATCTGTATGTGCCATAGATACCATTGAACACATTGTTACACAGCCCATTATTTTTTATAGGAACAGAGATCAACAGTCAGGTAAACAACAGGTGAAACAACAGAGATGAATACTCACTGCTCTGAGCCAATGTTTGAAACGGAATAAGAAGGATGAAGCAGAGGAGTGCTGTCGCAGTGAAGTGTGGATAAATATTGTCCATGTCGTTGTCCGACTATGTCTTCGTCAGTCCCGACTGATCTGCCCCTCGTCTGTGCCGATCTGCTTGAGTTTATGGCTGCGCTGGACTTTTACCCATCATAAAAACCATGACATGTATTCCTGTTTGCTGTGAAGTCATATAAGATCTTTTTCTGTGACTAATTGCCTTTTATTTGACAAGATTGACATGACGATGCAGGTTAATATTGTTTGCACATCTGCAGAAGTGATGATAATTTTTGATATCATTAAATTAAGTATTCCCTCATCTGCTTTTTCCTTAACTTTAGGACACTCAATGTGTCCTATCACAAGGTCATGTGTCCTGATTTGCATTTATGGTTCACAACAGTGGGATAAACATAACACATGCAACACTCCTAGTACAGAGGACAGTACAGTGATATTGAGACTTTTCAGTTGTTAAAAACTTTATACTGAATTTGACTAATATTATATGAATAAAAGCCTTATTTTTCCTATTAATCCATACACAACCCATAAATGGAAATGTTTGTACTTTATAGGGGCCACCCTATAACAAATGACTCTATCCACTTTTATGTGTTAGATGCCCAACAGACTGTAATTACAAGAAAGAATGAAGCAGAACAAAAACAAAAACAGTTCCTTTAATGTTCACTTGATACTGGCTCCAAAAATAAGTCAGCCCTCATTGACTCGCATGTTAAAATGTCCAACTTTACAGTAGCAATAACCATATTTATACCCTGGTCTTTATGGCTGACTATCCCTTTTATGACAACTGGACAGTGTTGATTTTTTTAATAACCCAGCAGTTTCAATTGCATTCAAGCTTGAAGTTATGTATTACTGAAGGGTGGCGTTTGACAGGAGGGTGTCAATTAGGCTAATATTTCACAGGGCTTTGCCTCGGTTCATTTGAGTCACACAGCTGGACCTCTTGCCTGTGTTTGCTATATGCAATTTGGAATATTTAATATATTATAATATAAAATAAATAAAAAATAATAATAAATAATAATAGCAATAATAATAATAAAAAGGAGAAGAAGTAGAAAAAGAGAATAAACTCCAAGACACACTATTTTAAACTAAAAACAAAAAATCTGTTTAACTGACTGGGGTCTTTTGTGTGTTAACATCATCATGAATATAATATTTTAAATGTTAATTAAAAGAGAGTGCCTTGTAGTAATTTGCTTTTTAGCTCATCCAGATAAAAGACAGATCCGTTTCTGCGTTGATGACACATCCATCTATCAGTTCATCCATCTGTCCATGCCTCTACAATTCACAAGAATTGCTACTCCTCCTAGAGCAGAGGTCGGCAACCACATGCAGCTCTTTAGTGGGTAAAGAGCCACATGAGTGGGTAAAGAGCGCCCTTTAGTGGGTAAAGAGCCGCATGCAGCCCACGACCCACTGGTTAGGGTTAACCGTGACGCTATTAATACATATACTATATGTGTGTATGTAATATCCTCTCCCAATTACACCCATCATCCACCCGTCTGTCCCCCATTACACCGTCCCTGACACCCGTGTGTGCTGCTCTTATTCTCCCGCTGTTTGGTAGAAGGACCTATATAATATATAAGAAAGGAATATATAATTGTGCCTTATGTTTTTCATATCGCTACTCGAAAAAGACCCCTGCCATTAGAACTAGCCCTGTTACATTTTCAGATGCATTATTTATAAATGTGTTTCAAGCAGTATTTTCATATCCATACCTTTTTTAAGACGAGTATTATTTACACTTTAAAGATTTACACTTTTTTGTGATTTGTGTGTCCACCACAGAGGACATAAATGAACAGGCTGGGTCTCATATCACAAATACTTAAGACAGTGTCTTCAAAAACCCTGACATGAGCCTTTAAATTTGCATTTAGCGCCACCTTTAGGACAAGTTATTGCAGCACAATGCATTCTTGTATGTACAAATATAAAATCCTCCATATAATTATGAAACACACTAGTCACTGAAAATTACTTCATAAAACATATTTAATAACAAAGTGATGTGTTCCCACACTAAATATGATAACAGCTGCATTTACACACATTTATTCAGATCATCAGTATCGTTGTTTTTCCAACTAACATCACATTGGATCTTTTCATCTCACTGAAAGTCTTCTACAGGTCGGTGGGCCAGTTGTTGTAGACAGATGGACACATGTACTGTTTCAGCAGCAGATTCACTTTCTCCGTGTCTGCTCCCACCGCACTGTGAACAAACATGACATAAAAAACATGCTGACGCGTGCGGATAAAAACACAAAGAGCCATTACTGAAGAAAGTATAAACTCTCTAATGATGTCTGCTGAACTAAAACCTTCAGTTATATTACACTGTAGAAGCAGCAAACCTTAACTGTCCCAGTTTTATATACTAGTATGTATCTAATTTTACATCCCAAATTTTCATGAAGAACAACGCTTGCACTTCCTTCAAGACACTAAGTTGAAAGTCCAACCAGGTAGATTCAGCTGGATGTAACCAGTGAAAAAAACTCCAAACGCTTTATTTCACAGTTTTTTGCAAATTCTACTCAGCTGTTTTCTTCCATCGCTGTTTAACTGCAGTCACTGAAACTCAGCACTTCCTGCATGCATTTCACAATAAAAGCCAGTCAGGGAAAGACCGTGTCAGTAGAAGATTAGACAGTTAATTAAAGTGGAAGTGAGGTGACATTAACACCTAAATGAAAACAGTGTTACAGAAGAGCGATAGCAGATCACTGTGTGCAACACAAACCTGTTATTGGAATTTGTGCTGTGGAGAATTATTCAGTGTGCATATTACTTCAAACTGTTCCTGTTTCTGCATTTATTTGTTCATCTCTTCTATGCTTACTACTTTTATTTGAGACCTATCTTAAAACAGTCAATTGGAGATAACACTCTTGTCTGATTTTGTGAAAAGTCAGCTTAGAGGGGCTGCTGTGTATGGATTCACATGTTTTTCAACAGAAAGACAAATATAATTGTAAAATATTTCAATATGTGATGGTCCTTTCTGCATTTGTGTAGCAAATATTGAACTACAATAGAGTTGGTAATCCAATTCAGTTCAAATCAGATGAATTTTATTTGTGTAGCGCGAAACCACAGCAGTCGCCTCGGGGTGCTTTGTATTGCAGGGTAAAGACCATACAATAACATGGAGAAATTAGGATTTCCTTCTAATAAAAAAAACATAAAAAAGATTTTTCCATCATTAGTGTTATAATATGTTTCACTGTTCTTATAATGTGCCTGTGACATGTCGCACCTCTTCTTTATGCCTTGCATGCGGCGCAGAAAAGCACAGATCGAGGTGTGTTTGGCTTTAGAGCGCAGAAACTCTGAGTATCTGTTTGAGAACTCGATGTCTCCCAGCTGCCTCCTGCGGTCTAGACCTGAAGACATCAGCTGCCTGAAACACAATCACATTAACATTCATCTCAGTTTTATGTTTACCTGTATATGATTTCGAATGTGCAAAATTTTATCTACAATAAAAAGGAAATGCATCAATTATTACAAAAAATACTGTTGATGCTTTTTGTACAGTGGATAAAAACATGTTAGAGCTGACACTGATGCCTCTCTTCCACTTAAAGTAGCCCAATGGAAGACAGTTGTGAGAGTCATGTCAGTGAGCTAAACAATAAGCTGAAACACATCACAAAAACTGCTCCAAAAAGTAGAGTAACAGCAGTAACAGTTAGGTCTTATTGCAAAGTCTCATTCTGTGTGTATGAGATCCAATCCCACATTTAAGTGAATAATCACTTTTAATGTAAACTTACCTGAGTCTGGCCTCAAGCAGAGCATCTGCAGAATTTGCTGACAGAGACCATGGTGCATTCAGGGGTCTGATTTGAGTCAGGAAGTCTTCCACTTCATCCTGGTCCCTGAGGTTACATGAAAGGAAGATGAACATTTCAAGAACATTTCTGAACTCTCTTGAGGAATCATAAATCTTTGTATAGCTTATAATTTCAGATTGTTGAATTTTAGCAAAATCTGAAAGATTTGCTTAGGATGGAAAGTTACCTGACAGGAAGTGATGTGATGAGGTGGACGAAGGAAAACAGCAGGAAAACCTGAGTGACGCTGATGGATGGCATCATGAAGATGGTAAAGATGATAATCTCCTTAGAAGGCAAGCAAATTATTCAAACGTTCTTCAGTAAACTTTTCTTAAGTTTATTTAACAAAGTTCTGCTTGTGACCTGCGTCTCATCCAACACCTCTGGAACAAACTAGAACATCACCAGACCAAAATAATCCTAATTCAGAGCAAATTACCTCTAAACTTCAGCAATGAAAGTGTTTATTTCTTTCTTCATGCCATCCTCTCTTTCTTTCTTTCTGAAATCTAACTTCTTTTAAAATATTCTTTCAGTGTTTTTCTCAGACAGCAACAATGTCAAAAACATGCCTGTTGATTACTGCTTTTATTTACATGTGCAGTGGAATAAGATGATGGATAAAATGGGAATATAAATACAAGTATTATTAAAAAGTGGGTACTTACATGATAGGTACTATGAACAAAATTGAAATTTAGGAAAAACTGAAAATCCTCTCCAGAAACACCATCAATTAACCAACATATCTTTGCATGCATGTCCTATGCACTATTCCTCAAAATGTTCAAATTCAGACAAAACAAAACTGCTTTAAAATGCTGCTTTATCAAAAAAAATGATGTGTCTTTGAGCTCTGTACTCGGGGAGCATCTAAACAGGCATTGCCGTTTCAAACAAAACAGGAAAGCTAAGAAATCATTTGTGGCTAAGATGGTCCACATGATCAAAACAAGGCAAGACAATGAAATTACAAAGGAAACAAATCAAATGCAGTGACTGTTACTTCTCTAAAGAAAATCAAACCGAACCGCATTAGATCTATATTTAGGTCTGGCTCAGCATTAATAGATCCCTTTCTTTGCACTTCTAAGAAGAAAGAGCAGCTTAAATGAACACACACAGCACAGTCAATGCATTTTGAGACTCACCTGCACTGATCCTGCTGAAATCAACCCCGCAGACTGATGTCGAGCTCCGCACCACATCCTTTTGTACCTCCTCAGGTATCGACCTCTTCCAGACTTCACTCTGATTTTACAGTTCTGATTATTTATTGTGTCAACAGATTAAGTTTGGAGTCAGATTTTCCAGCTGCCGGGTTGGCTTGTTGACATCCTGAAATGTTAATGATATGGGATCGACCATCCTTAATGAGCTTTAATCACCTGTGAGAGCTGCATCCTGTTTGCTCACATGAAATTAGCAACACGGCACTGCTGAGTATTGATCGGCAAACACACACATTTCAATCTTTTTTATTATTGGGATTTGTGCTTCTGTTTGCTTCAGAGACAACTAGTAATTAAGACTTACTCCAATAACAATGTACAAACATTCTTGTTGTTGCCCATCTTGAAGAGCAGTGACATCATGTCCAGGCCTCTGGTCAATTATGCTTTGGTAAATTCGAGCTTTTGGAGTTTATTTTTCATATTTAAATGCAACAAATTTGAATGGGAAGTAGAGCCCCCTCTCTTCTGGAACCACACCCCCTTTACATTTAGGCTTAAAACATTACTTTTTGATAAAGCTTTTATTTAGGAGTGAATCATGTTCTGCATACTAATGTACTCCTATCATCATTATGCTATGACCCTTAGCCACTGGAAAACATTTACTAAAGTAGGGTCAATCTTAGGTCACCAGCTGGAACTGGCCTGCCAAACAATCCAACCCACCCATCATAACTTTGAAAATTACAGATTTATGTTAAAATAAGTTGCAATTACCTTTTTCCTTATCTGTCTATTGGGTGTTACACTACCATAATAAGAATAGCAGAAACATCGACAAGCTAGAAAGTCAAGTGTATGCTGCTGTTTGTGGAAACCTCTTAAAAATCAATAAGGAGAAAAGTGGACACAGAGTGTGGATTTTTTCCATGAAAGTGGATAATGTCCTATTTGTTCAGAGGTAAATGGGAGGCCTCTGTGCTTGGTGTGGTCACAGAACATTTCAGTGCTCAAAGAATATAATATTAAGTGACACTATGAGACAAATCATGCAAAATGGTTTTCGCCATGATTTGTCTTATGGTTTTCTTATTTATGGGGCAGAATGCATATAGGTACTTTTCACTCCATTGTTAAAGTCCTGTGATGCTTAGCTACTGTTCACATGAGTTAATAGTATGTTGTCTTCATTTTGGTCTGCACATTTGGTTTGGATGTGACACTACAGACAAGATACAGACACATCTCAAAACTTCCTTTCATTACTAAAATATTAGAAAAGACTGTTTGGTCACAAGTAAAGAAGGCACTGGAAAAGCATAATATTCTTGACAACTTTCAATCGGGATTTAGAAAGTTACACTCCATAGAAACAGCTCTCCTTAAAGTCACAAATGACCTTTTGATGGCCACGGACACCGTTTCAATCATATGGTAGGGATATCTGGATTTGCCCTAAAATGGTTCACCTCATTTCTGGCAGATAGAACACTTTTGTTTTCAGGTGGAAAATTTTGGCCAGCTGTACCTGAATTTTCATGCGGTGTTCCACAAGGATCAATTTTAAGCCCCTTGTTATTCTCATTATATATTCTGCCATTAGGCCTTATCATTAGTCATTTTAAAATTAGTTCCTATCATCTGTATGCAGATGATATCCAACTGTACATTTCTTTTAAAATTTGTGAATTGGATAAACTATCCATTCTAATGGACTGTCTTAAGGCAATCGATGGTTTGATGCCAAACAACTGTCTGCAGCTGAACACAGACAAGACTGTTTAATTCTTGCTCGAGAGTGTATTAAGCCCCAAATTAGACAACATCTGGGTTCCTTCTCCTCCACGGTAAAAGCTACTGTTTGGAATTTGGGTTAATTTTTTGATCAATGTCTGTTGTTTGATGCTCATATCAAGTCTGTGACCTGCTCCTGCTTTTTCCATTTAAGAAAGATCACTAAACTCAGGACTGTTCTCTCCAAAGGTGAATTGGAGATGCTTGTCCATCCCTTCATCTCCTCTAGATTAGATTATTGTAATGCTCTTTTCTCTTATCTGTCAAAGGCTCCTTTCAATCACCTTCAAGCTGTCCAAAATTCTCACATATCACTTGATTGTTAAAGTCCTTGCACTGGCTTCCGGTTATGTACAGATACTAGTTTAAAATCTTCACGCTTACTTTTAAGGCCTTACAAGGAGAGGCCCCTACTTATATCATCGAACTGTGGAGCAGTCCCCCCCCTCTTGTGTAATATGATGTTTTTGTCCATGTATTAACTCCCTCTAAATCACTTTGCAATAGATTCCTGTCTTAAAAAGTGCTGTATAAATAAATTTTACTTACTTACCATGCTGAACAAATCACTTTCACAATATTTCATAGAATAGCCCTACTTTTTTCCTTTGGTTGCAATATCAGAGAAATTTGTTGTTCAAAAACATAGGGACGCTTTTTTTTTTTTTCCAGTTTAACTGTGGCCACCAGTGACTGGCTCTACACACACAGGTTATACTGGCCCAGACAGCAAAAGCACGCTGTCCTCTACATGTCTAAATGATCAGGTATGTTGTTGTTTCCTAGAGTCCAAGACAAACTGCATAACTCTGAACATGAAGTGTTGAAAATATTTTATTTGTTGATAATGCAACAGCTACAGCAGAAGGTATAAGTTACAGCTCAGATTACAGCTAGAGGTCGACTGATTCACCAGATCAAACTAGTGTTCAGTGTCAGATTGAACTACAGTGTTGGAGATTATAGTATTCCCTGTAAGCAGGAGAGCCTTCAAATGAAACAGTGCTTCACACAACTGGAACAGGGCTGGTAAAAAGAATGCTCAGAATAGACTCAGTGATATGAAAAGTATGGACACTTAGCTTTTATACACTATTAATCGGAAAAGCAAATAAGATTAATAAGTGCTAAAAATACTGTTTGCAGTTCATTCTACATGTTCAACAACACTACAGATGATAAGGTTACATTTGCCTCTATAGATTCAAATATAATCCATCTTTGTACAGTTCTCACTTTCTCTGGGACTCCCAGTTACATCACCATTTTATTTTTCTTTGCAACATTTTTTTGATCAGCATGGCATCATGCAACTTTTACATGACATGTAAATGCATTTTAAACTAATCTTTTTGTGGTATTAAATGACACACACAAAGCAAAACATGCACTGATTACCCTACTGTACAAGTTGCCTTCATTGATTTTGTGTTTTTACCAAATCAAATGTACTACATAAAGAAACAAACATCACATTTTTGATTAGCTTTTCAATCTATTAACTCCAGAGGAACTGTAATCATTTCATGGTGGAGTGTAGGGAATTATGAAAATTAATTCATGTCTAATATTTGTGAATGTGAACCTTCTTTATCAAAGACATCAACCTAACAGAAAGAAAAGCACGAGTATCTATCATGTATTGCAGATAGATACTAGTGAAATCTATCTGCACCAACAATGCATCCTCCACTACTGGCTTGTTGATGAGGCTCAGAGGTTTCACACACAGCTTCTTGAACCCATTCAGGTACTTTTAGTGCACTGATTGTATTCACAACTGTCTTTGTGCATACCCCACAATCGGCTCAAAATAGCAAGTGTAACTATTGTAATATTGATAAGTTCACAGATAACAAAGTCCTATCATGACAGATACAGTGCTCACTACCTGACCAAGCCTTTAGCAAAAACCCTTTCACTGTGTTTGCAGTGCAATCTAGCATTGTGCTTGGTTGGACAGTTTTGCTACATTGCTCGTTACAAACTATGCTATCAAGACTAGCCACTATGGTTGGCATGTTAGCAGTAAGCTCAGCAGCTATAGTATCAGTCCAGTACTTTAAATTCATGAAAACAAGCAAATTAATTTACCAATTTCTAGTTTGACTAATAAATAAAGCTATAATTATGGAACATATTTTAATAGAGTTGGCTAAATGTATATATATATATATATTTGTTTCAGTCATCAGTCGACCTCTGTGGATAAGTTTTAATGCATTTGGTTGGTGGCTTTTTGGGGGGTGTTACAGCAGAGTGACTACTGATTAACACAACTGTAAAAGCTAAATCAACATGTTAAATGCAGCTCAGCTAAAGGTCTTCAGAGGTCTATTTAACTCCAGTTGACACAGGCCTGACCTTATAACCCAGTTTACCAGCTTTCTTATTTCATGGATGTTTTTCCATGTATTTTGGTTGGTTTCAAAGGTTGTGGAGCTCTGAAGACCTCTGGGCTGCGTTACATCTATCACAGACACAGACAGACAAACTGCTACATCAGTAAACCAGTGCTGGTATTTGGTCCAATTAATAAGAATAAATCTGAAAGCTGATTGGTAGGTGTTGCGGTTTATCATCAGCTGCTACTGGTTCCCTTCTCCATCAGTTTGAGTCCAGCTCAACAATGGTGGAAAGGAAACAGGTGTGCTGGTAAACATACAAACACCATCTACAGTCTGACATTCCAGTGCTGATGCTCATCTTCCTTTCTGGGTTAAATTTCTACATTACTGATTCAAAAAGTTCATTCTCTGGGATGATCATGATGATTCAATATAATAAGAACAGAAATATGTTTATATAAGAATTAGGCAGACCTCTCTTGAAACCTCAAAAAGAATATCACCATGAAGATGGATAACATAACTGCTACATGTAGACTTCATTTTCAATTCATCAATTAATCTTGTGCACACAGTGAGCAGTGGCTAAAGAGGCCTTCAGGCTACGACATGCTCAGCGATGTTTGCTGAAGGTTTATAGAAATGAAAAAGACTGGTGTGTTCTCCCTTTGTGACCAAATGGAACTTTACAAAGAAGCTATCTTCAACACAGCCACAGCTTTTAAAAACAAACCATTTCTCACAGTAAGTAGCTCATTTATCCACAATTTTATTTACTAAGAAAACTGTAAAAGTATGTGTGGATAAACACTTAGAGCCAAAAAATGTAGACAGCCCTTTCTTTAGGGAAAGCTTTGTTGCAGTGTTTCCCTAACCTTTTCACCTGTGATGCTGTAAAAGAAGACACTCTTAACAAAATATCCTTTTGTCAGCATGACAAAGGTTGTGCGTTTCTATTAGGCAGTGTCTAACAGCAATTCAGATTTTTCTTAGGCATAAATTCATTAAAGACTAATGCGCAATTTATATTTATATTAAAAATAGTTTGAACAACTCAAACTGCCTGCTCTTGATTCATGTGTTCACTGTGGTATCTAAAAAATGTCTGAAATTGTTTCATGTTCCTGCACTTCAGGGACAGAAGTTTTTACAGAGCAGTTTTCATCTGTGACATTTTGACTAGTAAGGCTGACACTAGAGCCTTACCACTAGCATATCATCTAAAGTAGGGTTGCAACGGTTCATACACACTTTAAACTAACCGAACCCATAGAGCTCAGCACAGGGTGCTTAGGTAGTACAGAAATGGGTGTTTGGCCTTCATAGAGCGTCTCTTAGTTTAAATGAAGCACCTAAAATGAGTCCGACCTTCATACAATATCAATACAGGACTTCAGTAATGCTGTTGTGACTTTTAATGGGAAAATACTACAGAGAGTATTGCAGGAGATTGATGTCTGTAGCTTTGGAATATGCGTTTCATCCACGTCATTGCTTTTTAGCTGTCTGCATACTTTTGGCAATTTAATGTCTCACTGTGAGGAACAGTTTTGAAAACCCCCCAAAACAAAACAAACAAACAAAAACCCCTGCAATGGCTATAAATGTTTTTTTGATTTTTGGAAGATTCAGACGACTATCTTAGATTTTGATGAAGCAATATTAACTTGACAGAAGTTCAAAATGATGCCTTACTACAGTAAACTGATTTTACAGCTACAGCTTGAGCTCACATATCACAGAGATTACAGATTATTGTACAGTTAGTGTGTAAAACTGCTGTTAAAGCATCATGTTTTTTCTTTCTTTGTCTGTACTCAGACTGAGTTGCATATTCAGCAGAAATGGAAGATAAAAAGGATTCGTTTGTGCGCTGTTCGGTTTACCCAGCCATGACCAGCTTGACTGACTGAAAAGAATCTCTTAGATTTCTTTTTCTTATTTTCTGAGAATTAAAAAGAGTGAAAAAATGATTGCAAAGCTACGACTGAGCTCGAGTCTCACAGAAAAAGTAAGGAACCAAAGAGACAACTGATGGAGTTGTTTGAGAAGCTGAATGCTTCCCATTGCAATGAACGCTGTGATTGACGGATGAAAAGTTGGAACTGTGGAAACAAAATCGCATCAGAAATATTTTCTGTAAATACTGACCCAATTTCCTTTAACTTTTAATGAATGAGCTAAAACCCCTAATGATCACATGACTCTGGGAATGATTGTAGGGTGTCTGGCATCCTTGTAACAGGCATGTAACAGATAATTCCTCACATCTGAAATTGAGACAGTAGATGATAACAAGTGAAAATGGTTGTTAAGAGCAAAACATCTAAACACTTGTGACAAATCAAAATCAAAGCCCACATGTTTGAACAGTTTAACTAGCTTAACAGTTGGAGCTTTGACTGAAAACAGTGTCCATGACTGGTCAAAACAGACAGAAGATGGAAGCAAGACTGGACACAGATTTGTCATGAAACAAACACCAATAATGATAAAACAAGTCAGCATTACTTGTGATTAACACATGTTTCAGCATCAAAACACATATCAATCATAACAAGTCCACATTAAAAGACCAGTCAGCAAGAGTCAAATCTGAGTTGATAAGATGATGTGAAATAAAGAGACATATAACAAAGAAAGAATGATATAAAATCAAAACAAGTCTGAGTTAAGAGAAAATAAGACTGGGATAGTGGGTCAGGACCTCACTATCGCAGGACTCAAGAGCTACAGGATAATTTAGGCTGTACAGACATGGACAAGTTCATGGTTTGAGTTTTGGTTTATGGAACACTGTAAAACTGTGCAAGTCTCAGCTTCAAGTCTGAGTTCAATATTAAATAAATTGGGTACCAAACACCCAACAACCATTCCAAACAAACACCAACAGTCATCTAGCAGAAATCCCAAATCTGAGGGTGATGTTTTACTTTCTGCATCTAGAGTTTCCTGAATTTCATCAGTTTTAGCATCACTTCCCATCTGTGAGGAAAGCACCTTAAATCCTCAGACCTGGAAAGTAAAATTTCATTTCTGACTATGCTGATGACATTTGTTGAGTAACAATGTAACTTAGCCAGTTGAATTTTCAAGTGAAAGATGTGATGAGCATCACACGATGGAGGTGGCCGCAGTGCTTTAGGCGGCGGCCATAATCAGATGGCTCCAATGCCTGGGGACAGACTGGTGGAGATCTATATTGCACAGGGGTTGGTGAGATCCTCAAACACTGGCAGTTCTTCAATCCCTCGAGCAAACAGCTTGATCAATTGGCAGTGCACTCTGAGAAAACAGCAGAGGGTGTTTTTAAAGAGAAAATTTAAACCAAGTTTTGATATTTGTAAGGAAGAAGATCCCAGAGGGTCGTCATACCTGACGTCAATGGCTGTGTGGGTCAGAATCTCGCCATCGCAGTTCCAGCTGCTGTAGGCGGGTGCGCAGCCACAAGCTGGGTGGTCTTTGCAGATCTGGCTGAAGATCTGCCGCTTGCTATTCTCATGCAAGTCCAACTCCAGGTCCGAGTCGCTTTGGCAGTGACGTGGCATGAAACGGAAACGTCTCACTCGATGGACCTCAATGAAGGTTAGGTCAAACTGATTGAGCAAACAAGAAGAAAGTATTGAGTTGTGAACCGTAATGTCTAAAGAATATCAATAAAAACACGTTTTAAAAAAAAATCTAGACTGGAAATATACCTGGTCATCTTTGCTGGTGTGTCGAAGGAGGTGTCTAAGGAAGTTGAAACGGGAACATTTTCGGACGAGGATGAGGTCTGTGGTGCCGTCAGCCAGGTGGGCAGCAGGCGAGAGGCCTTTAGGGCTGCGAGGACAAGCACAGCTCATGCTGGCAGCATTTATAGCGAGGAACTTTCCTCGAATCGTCCTCCACTCGCCACTACTCTCTGGATGAAAAAAACCCAAACAGACAGATTTGAACTCACTTGTTACTGCTGCCAAAACAGTTTTCACTCTGTGTCAAAAGTTTGCATATTATTCATTATAAAGATACAAAAATTTTTTTTTAAAGTTCCATTCACTACATTCAGTCCAGTATTTCTCACATAATGAATTTACTGCAGGCTGCATCGCTACAGTTGTGTTCAGGAGTTTATACACTTTGGGATTCATGGTTTCTTTGAACTGTTCTTTTTCTAACCTGAAATAACTTTAAAAAACAAGGATTAAATGCAAAAGTTTGAATTTATTTTGAATTTTCTGTTATCTAAACACAGGCTCAAATATATACATACACTTACTTAAATCTTTCAATAAGTGGTGCTGAAGGCTCTTCAGTGTCTTTTTACTTGACAAGGCCAAGGCCTATTAACTTCTTATTAGTGATTATGATTGACTACAACTGGTAGTTTCTTTCACAGCTCTCAGAACAATGGGAACTTAGCGAAGATCGAGAGGTTCAGGTTTAAAGTTTAAGCTGAGTGATCTCAGCGAACTTGGTGTATTTGCTGTGAGCAAGGTTCAAAATAAACTTGCAGAACCTCAAAGTCAATTTGGACAATAACTTCTCAAAGTGTCTATAAATAATATATTGGTATTAGAAAAATGGAATTCAATAAAAACTAGAAAAACAAAGTCAGCTGATGTCTACAGAAGCCATGGGTGGATGGACACTGTTTTATCATATTTCAGGAAGTGTTAAATTGAATGTTAGGTCTTTAATTCACAAATATAAATGTTTTCTGAGATTTAAGAAATAAAAAAACATGACAAAGCCAGACAAGGAGATTTAGGGATGGAGTAATGTTCAGTGTGTAAGACCAATAGAAACTGTTTCTGGACTCACCAGAGTCTGATGCTTCATCCATCTCATACTTCTCACTTCTCTCTGAATTTAGCTGCCCATTCTGCTGACAAATTACACACCTGGAGATTTACAGAGAAACCAACGTTACTTAAATGATGCCATGAAAAAGGACTTTAACCAGAAGCCATTTTACATTTAACCTTAGCAGGTTATCATATTACTTTATATGATTGCGTTTGGTTGCGACTTAAACTAAACGCTTCAGCTGCCAAACTGAAATGTCAGATAGCCAAAGCGTTAACTAGAATAGGATTTATAAAGTGTTATGGTTGTAACTGAGGTCACAGGTTTATGATCAGCTTTAAAATTCCTATAAATTCATAAGAGTATTTATATATTTAAAGACAAAAGAAAAAAAAAAGTTGATACATGTTCAGATCTCTCACCCAGATCGACACCTGGTGGCGTCTCGTGGCGTTCCTATGATACCTCTGGCTGGCAGGTAGGACACTGTTCCTTCGTAGTAATGATGAGTCAGGAACATCTTCAGACCTGCAGAACATTATCATAAAAATAAATGACTGGAAGGACTGTGGTAGGCTGATTCGGCTGAGTAGTGACACAAAAACAACCTCTCTTTGCTAATATTTAGCGTACTGGGCCTCTCCGATAAATCAGACATCAATAAATCGCAACATTCAACCACAAAAATTACTAATTTTTCTGTTGAGGAGAGCAAGTAAATAACTGTAATTAATCAAAAAAATAATAATGCGCTTGACCATTTCTCTGCTTTATCTGTAGAACACTACATTTAAAATTCATAGATAAAATTAAAAGATATTATATATTTTCCCACCTGAGAAGTCATATCTTGCAGGCCCCATCCATCTCTTCCTCTCGCTGTCTGATAGCACATCGCCATAAAAACCATATCCAAGCAGCGAGACAGAGTATCGCAGGAACATGTTGTTGTGATGAACTGAGCACACATCCAGCGGCTGAGAGTCTCCTGCACACACATATTAAAAAAAAAAAAGTTGTGTTTGTTGTTTTTGAAGAAAGACAAGCAGACACGTACACTGAGGACCAATTTCAAAACAAACCAACCTGTGGTTTGTTTTACGTTTTAAAATATGTTATGTTATGTTATGTTATGTTATTTTTGGGCATGTGATTTTACCCTCTGAGTCAAAGTCCAAAACCTAAAGATATTCTGATAAAATGTATCATATATTCAGTTAAAATGTATCAAATTCTCACTTCTCATTTCAATGTTTGACAATGTTTCTTTAAAGTCTACTTTAACGCTTGCTTTCTCAGCAAAATAGTTAGATATTACCCCAGGAGTGTTTGTCCCTTTTTTTTTTTTATAGCTTCCATGTTAACATTAACCTTAGACTTAACACAGGTTATGTTGCTGGAATGGATTTTATGACCGCTGATGTCATGGAGATGATTTGACTGACCCACAATGATGTGTAGTGCAGAGGTCACAGGGTCATTTGCGCCCACAGTAGCAAAGCAGATGCAGTCTGTTGAACCTGAAACAAACAGAGGAAACAATGAGCTGAAAGAACACAAACACCATCCGCTAACAGTTTACCAGTGTAGAACATTCCAGTGAAAAGAGGACGGTCATCATCGATTCTGATTATTTATTTTTTTAAAACCTTTACAATGTTTGAAGCTAAGCGCTTTGTAAAAGCACCCCTGCTCCAGTCGTGCACACACAAACACCTGCAACCATTAATTGCCCAGGTGTGCAGTTTCACTTTTGTTGCTGCACAGAGGAATAATGTCTCCCAGGTGACTCTGTGTGTATTTATAAGCACAGCAGCAGAAAACACCAAGGACACAAACCAGCACAACTGAGAAATGAGGTCACAGTGACTGCCTGTATATATACCTGCATACTGATTGGCTCTCACCTGTCATTAAAAGCCATATTACCTCTATCACTGTTCAGGTCAGCAGCTAAAACTGTTCTAAATCAGGAAGACGTCCAGCTATTTTTCACTGTTTTATATATAGCGACAATGCTATTTATGTCTTAAAGAGGGAAGAGCTGAGAAAACCAGTTGAAGTATTGGTGTTAGGCTTTCATACAAATAATAGAAGGAAATATTATTTGCAGACAAAGAAAGAAAAATTTCCACACAATTTGGTCTTTCATTTCACGGTTTGTCTTTGTAGGTGTCTATTCTACATTTTGTAAGTATTTTATGTACTTTTTATTTGTAGTAGCTGTTTCTCTCTGTAAAACTGATGAAATGACAGTATCAGAGTTTGTGCTGATAAGAAGATGCTCTTCAGATAGGTTAAGGACAGTTTAAAAACTAAACAAGGAGAGATCAAAGTGCTTTGTTAGCTGGCAAAACAGCAGACTCCAGAGAGCTGGAGTTTTCTGGAACAATACAGCAGACGCTTCAGTCTGTTAGTTCACTAAATAATCACTCGAAGTTTGGAAAACCTTTACATAAGTCTTTGTCACCAAAGAAACCATGTAATGGTTCTAACCTGTTGAAGGACATCTGTGACATTGTGCTACACTGAAGGATGAAGGCAGAATGAAGGTAGGTACATTTTAACTGTAATCCAAAACAAAAAGTAAAGGAGTGATGTTTCTCCGAGTTTCAGACCTGCAGGAATGATTCCGATGCGTAGTGAGCAGGGAGAAAGTTCCTCCTCTGGACTGTTTGGATCTAGGCCGCAGTCGATCTGTGTTCTCCAGATCAGTCCGTGGATGATCTCACTAAACATGCCATCCCCGCCAACGCACACCACACTAAGCAAGGGTCACAGTGAAATATTAGCATTGACAATCTCTCCGTGACCTTTTCTAAAAGATCAGACGTATAAAAGTTGTGTGATTAAATGGTAAATGCCCTGTATTTGTATAGCGCTTTACTTAGTCCCTAAGGACCACAAAGTGCTTTACACTACATTCAGTCATTCACCCATTCACACACACATTCACACACAGGTGATGGCAAGCTACATTGTAGCCACAGCTGCCCTGGGGCGCACTGACAGAGGCGAGGCTGCCGGACACTGTCGCCACCGGGCCCTCTGACCACCACCAGTAGGCAAACATGGGGTTAGTATCTTGCCCAAGGATATTTGGCATGTAGACTGGAGGAACCACCAACCTTCCGGTGAGTAGGTGACCCGCTCTACCACCTGAGCCACAGCCACCCCAAAATTTTTATTAAAAACACAAAGCAAAACAAACAGATATTTTCTGTGGTGCTTTTTATTTTTGCAAGCTAAGGGATTTTTACTGTCCTACATGTACAATCAGATCAATGAGCATTTGCATAACACCACCAACAGTTGATGCAGTACTTTTAGTAAACCTGCTGAATTAAAGCTGAAAGTCTGCACTTTGGTTGAAAGTCATTCTTGTGTTGTACTGAGGGAAAATTGCTAAAGAATGTGTCATCGTCCAAAGGATTTATGAATGAGACTTATCTTGTGCTCTGTTTCTTCTTTATAGCATTTAAATAATTAATCTTCACTGTGCGGGGTATATCACAAAGAATCTTCTGTTTTCAAAGTGGTTGCATTCTAACACGTACTGTTACAAAGTGCGGGTTTGTGAGTTTCAGGTGGTTGCTGGTAGGCAGCATAACAACAGCAATGGCCGCAGTGAATCCAGACATGCTCGCAAAACTGTGGGATGAGTTTGACAATTGCTTGGATATATGCCATGTATCTGGAGGGCTACGCTATATGTCATTTGTGACTATTGTTTAGTCACAAATGACAACTTACTTACTTCAAGCTTCTTTGTCCGGTCTTTTGAAATCTGATGATTGTTTTTGATACACCCTGTAGCTTATGGGTGAATTTATACTATGGACAAACAAAACTCACCCATCAAATTTCTTCAACTCTGCCTCCATCTTCAAGTGATCTCTGGCGTGATTGGCGTACTCTGTCACTATGACAACAAACACACAGATTCTCAGTGTGTTTCATGTATAATTCTGACACAGGAAGTTGGAGAATGGGTGGTGAGTGATTTGGACGTACCAATAACGCTGGTGGAGATTCCAGCCTGTGTGAACAGGGGGGCGACTTTCTGCTCGTAGATGCGTTTTCCCTGACGCTTCCCACCATATGGATTGATGTAAACCAGCAGATGTTTCGGTCTGCTGGCTGTTGACACAAACAACAACAACAGCAACTATGTCACAAATAGTTTCTGGGAGCGGCATGAGTTACTCAGACAGTGTGGGTTTTTGTAAAATCATACTGTTACTGGCGAGCTGCTCTCTGATGCTGCTGACCCAGTGCTGACACACCGCCTCATCTGAACAAGTGAAGGTGACCTCAGCACACCGCCAGCGGTGCTGCCGACACCTCTCCACGTACAACACTGAAGCAGACACAAGTATAAAAAATAAAAAAAACCCACTTATTTAATAATCAACCATCTTTGATTGCCAAGGTGCTAAAGTGCAGATCATGAAGTGTTTGGATTACCTGTGAAGGCCTGCCTGCACTCCTTTCCCTCCCCCTCTCTGATCTTTTTCCAGCTGCCATCGTCTCTTTGTCTGCTGCCATTCTCCTCCTCTTCCTCTCTGACAGAGATGATCTCTGACACTGGGACACTGTGACAGACACCTGAACAACACACACATGCACACAAAGCAGTTAGTGTCACCAACCAGCAGCCAGCTCTCAGATTTCAGAGCTTCCCAGCAGCATGTGAAGGCACCACCAGAGGTATTGTTGCTTCTGGCTATTATTTTCCAGAATGAGGTCATGATGATGTGAAGCAAGTCCACATATTCAGAGTGATGCAGCAAGTTTAGCAATACTCGAGTGCCACATGACCCACATATTGGCATTGTCATCTTTGTGATTCACTTCTGACTCACTTATTTGTATCTGCAGCTCACATCACAATCACCCTTCTGCAATTCTGTCTCCACCTGAAGGAACTGACGGCACATCCGGTCATATATCTATAAATGTCTACTTGGCCCACACAACACTCTCGGCTCTGTGCCCCACCCTCCTTCTGTTTGTCAACCTCTGTCAAAGGTATGAGGAGCCACTGATAATTCTTAATGAGGCTTTCCTCAAATCTAGTTGCTTCATTATCAACAAAAATCGACCTACATCACATTTAGGATTTAGGGTGCTTGCCAGTGAATGTCTGGTCAAGGCATGCTAATTTAGAGAAAGCTGAATATTTAAAAATTGCTCAGGGAATAAGATTATTAGGTAGACTTGATTTTTTTTTTCTCCTTTTTTTTTGCCATTCATGCAGTTTAAAGAAATACCTAGGTGTGAACCAAAAGTGTGATTCAAATATCAAGGGATTATTGGTGTTTGGAAGAACTGTTACACTGCTGCCACTGTAATCACTAACTGTTTTCCCTCAAACGCCTCGGGACTTTAAAACTGAACTCCGCATCGACAGGGGAGCAGCCATGGTGCACAACCATCTATAGGTTCTCCTCCTGGTCTCATTTCTCACCTGATCCACAATCTGCTGACTTGGAGAGTGTGTATTATTCCACTGAAAACAAACTTTTGGAGGGTGGGCTGCAGTCACCCTCCAAAACTTTGCTCATCAGTGATGGTCCATGATGTGAAAACACGGTCAGCTTGACACAGAAGTTGATGTTAGCTTGGTAATAAATGAGAAATGCATACACACACTCCAGCAATTCAGAACAGGACTTCCATGGAGCACTGGAAGCGGTCCAGAAGTGGACAAGGAGATGATGTTAAATGAAACAGTGGCTAAATTTAAGTCAGTTAAGGTTTTCCTTGTTGTGAGCAGAATCACAATACTTTTTGTTTTTACCATGTACTTTTGATCTATACTATATTGCCAAAAGTATTCGATCGTCTGCCTTCACACACATAAGGACTTGAGTGACTTCCCACTCTTAATCCATAAGGTTTAATATATTGTTGACCCACCCTTTGCAGCTATCACAGCTTCAACTCTTCTTGAAAAAGCTTTCTACAAAGTTTAGGAGTGTGTTTATGGGAATTTTTGACCATTCTTCCAGAAACACCTTTGTGAGGTCAGACACTGATATTGGACTGGCTCACAGTCTCCATTCTAATTCATCCCAAAGGTGTTTTATCGTTGAGGTCAGAACTCTGTGCATGCCAGTCAAATTGTTCTACACCAAACTTGCTCATCCATGTCTTTATGGACCTTGCTTTGTGCACTGGTGTTCAGTCATGTTTGAAAAAGAAGGGGCCATCCCCAAACTGTTCCCACAAAATTGGAAGCATGAAATTGTCCAAAATGTCTTGCTGAAGTATTAACAGTTCCTCTCACTGGAACTAAGGGGCTGAGCCAAACTCCTGAAAAACAACCCCACACCATAATATCCCTTCCACCAAAGTTTACACTTGGTGCAACGCAGTCAAACAAGTACTGTTCTCCTGGCAACCCCCAAACCCAGGCTTGTCCATCGAATTGCCAGATGAAGAAGTGTGAATCCTCACTCTAGAGAGCACGTCTCCTCCGCTCTAGAGTCCAGTGCCAGCATGCTTTACACCACTGCATCTGACACTTTGCCTTGTGTTTGGCTATGTAAAGCTTGGATGGAGCTGCTCAGTCAAGGAAACCCATTCCATTCAGGTCTTGGCGCACTGTTCCTGAGCTTATCTGAAAGCCACATGAAGTTTTGAGGTCTGTCGTGACGGACACTGCAAAAAGTTGGTGACCTCTGCACACTATGCACCTCAGCATCAGCTGACCCTGCTCTGTGAGTTTACATTGCCAGTACTTTGTGGCTGAGGTGCTGTCATTCCCAATCACTTCCAAATTGTTATAACGCCACTAAAAATTGATTGTGGAATATTTAGTAAAGAGGAAATTTCATGACTGGACTTATTGCATAGTTGGCATCCTATCACAGTATTATGCTGGAATTCACTGAGCTCCTGAGAGCGACCCATTCTTTCACAGATGTTTGTAGAAGCAGTCTGCATGCCTAGAGCTTGATTTTATACACCTGTGGCCATAGAAGTGATTGGAACACCTGAATTCGATGAGTTGGATGGGTGATGAATACTTTTGGAAATATAGTGCATGTTTGAGCATCTTACTCTAAGAAAGAAAAACAGGAATATCAGACTATTCCTCTACATAACACTTGACCAAAGAGTGTTTTATTGAAGCCAGGATCATGTTTATCTCCCATATAAAGAAACTTAAGCAAACTACAGTAGGTCAGCTAAATTAGTAGAACTACAAAGCCAAACTACACATCAAACACTGACACAAGAACTACAGGGAGGGCAACATATTTCTGTTGGATCTGTTATTGATGAACAGACTGAACGCAGCATCAAACGGACACATTCTACTCCTAAACATGTGGTTTATTCCAAAATATGACGTCTGACGGTACAGGTTATGTCATGAAATTGAGACTATTTAATGACTCTAACTATATTAATGTTAGGTTAGGAGATTGTTTTGTTTTTATTTTTGAAGACACTTTTTAATCATCATTTTGGAATAAAACCCCTTATTTAAATTGGAACCACACAAACAGAGCTCACACTTCAGCCATCAAACCCAGAAACATGTTCTAACAGCAGAACCACTAAACCTCCACACAGTGGGGTAGAGGTGGCCCACTGCATTGTGGGAACTAAATCTCCTACCTGGATCAGGTCGACGAGGAAACAAAGGAACACAAAATCCTGCAGGAAAACCATACAGTTAACACTGTAATTAGCAGATAGAGAGTAAGTTAGCCCTAAGACAATCAGAAAAAAATGTAACTTTGGTTTCAGATCAACAAGTGCCTCAATGAATGAGTTTTCTAAGTCATCTGTTAACTTTATAGTCTACATGTTTTTAAATCAGCCTTCCTTTCTGGCTACTACAGGTGGGGATGGAGAAGAAAAAAAATCAATATAATAAAGTATTGCAATATTTTCCACGGCAACATTGCATCAATATAGGGACAATACAGAGATAAGGTTTGAATGGACTGCAAATAAAAATTGAACTTTTTAGTTACAATAACAAACTCAACTGCTTCTTTAGTCCACCAGATGGTGCTGTTGACTTTTTCTTGTGAGGTAAACTGAAATGTGGGGCAAAGCTGGTATTGAAAGAAATCAGAAAAGCAACATCTATGTTTAAATCAAAAATTGTTTTTTGGTTTTTCTTTTTCAATTCAAGTCAAAGAAGAGATGGACATAACACATTTTGCAAGTGTTGTATTAAAGTAAAATACTCTAGGAATACTACGAACATGAGGGCTCCTTTCGCATCTTACCATGATGGAAGACTGTTAGCCAAAGACGACAAAGCTAACATAACATGCACTTAAAAGAAAACACAACAGACACTGGAGACAATTCATTTGAATAAGTTACCTCCCAATTTTTTTTCCACAGACACAGTCTGGCTCAGAGAAATGATGCATAAAGCTGAGGAATGTTTGAGTACAGCTGAAAGGATCGTATTACCTGTCACTGTAGCAGCTCATCATCTCAGAGAACAACTGCTGTCTTACATACAGAACAATACACTAGTCTACACATTTGCATTAAAATTGAATTGGAATAGACTGTAATACAAACGGTTTAGTCTGTCAGCTGCATGCAACATGTATGACAGGTTTTAATGACACTTTCGATCAGTCTGTATGCTTCACAGTCTGATTTTGCAGCAATTAAATGACAGAAGTGAAAGGAACACACGAAGACTTCTATCTTATTAAAACAGATATGTCCATAATTTGCATTTTTAAAAAGCCCAATTTATGCCAATGCAATACTCAGCATATTGCAAACACACAATAATCTCACGAATCATAATCATATTATTAGGATGTGAAGAACCCACACAAGCACTGGGAAAGAATGCAAACTCAGTGTGGAGTTCACAACTTCCTCCCGCAGTGCAAAGACATGCGTGTTAATTTAAATGGCGATTCTAAAATGGCTATAGGTGTGAATGGCTCTCTGTTTCTCTCTTAGCCCTGCAACAGACAGGCAAACTGTCCAGATTGGACCCCACCTTTGCTCCATGCCAGCTGGGATAGGATGGGTATAAGCTGAAGTTGGATGGATGAATGGATGGATAGAAGGCATTGTATTATGGGTCTCTGGTGAATCAGATCTCTACATAGAGTTCCTTCAGTCTAATTTACTCAGAGCACTTAATCTATAGGTCACACGTCATTAGGTATAAGGATGTTTTTACACTAGATTTCATGCCTACTCATAGTTACTCATAGTTTATTTTTTCTTTTGAAATGCTGCCGTTCTGCTGGTATGTCTCCACGTCTATGATTAGTCATATGCTGCAAACTACCTCTTTTATGGCCACGTGCTTTTAGCTAGACTGGAAAAACCCTGGGTTGACTTACTGAGTTGATAAGAACTTACATGTGACTGCCTAGCAGGATTGCTGATTCTAAGATGAGTGAAACCAGATAAGGAAAAAGATATCCTGGGCATGCTGAACTTGCTTCACGATACAGGCGCCAGGAGGATATTACAAGGTACAGTTATGTTCTTAATATTCACTATACTGTTCACCCATTCAATTCTTAAATTCAAATATCTCATTGTGCACACTTTGCAAATAATGCTGTACTGTCTTCATATTAATCTGAATGTGCACCTTTAGCGTTGCAACACCACCAGCAGCAGCAGACAGAAACAGGGTCACAGATAAAAAATTCACAACTGAAATACAAAACACATGCTGCTGTGTGTTTCAGCTTTACACACACAGCTGTTCTCACCATGACACTGGAAACAGCTGAACCCTGACCAACTGGTCAGGGAGAAGTAAAAACCTGCTGACAACAAACACTGTCACAATTATGTCACGCATCTCCTGCAGTAACAGTCGGGATCATTTTCACAGGCAGTGTGAGGTGAGTCATTGATGTTGACGATGATCCACCTGAGGCGTCTGATTCTTTAGTTAAAATTTTAAAGACTCAAGTTCTTTGGTGTAAAAACCAAAGCATGCCTCCCAATGTGCATTTCAACCTGTAGTTGAAAAGTTGCATTAAACAGGAAAAAGAAACCATTCATCACAAAGAGGAAGAAGAAGGAGAAGAAAAACGGATAAATAAAACGAACACGAGAAGCACAAACAATGGCTCCTGTGGAGAGAGTTCATCGTTTTAACGCTTGATTTTACTCCTCTACAAAACAGTAAGCACAGTCTGTCTATAAAACATGAATATAGCCACTGTATGAAGCTTCACTTAATGTTCTGTTAACCATGATATGAAAATAGTGAATGAGCTCACACAGTTTTCGCAGAGTGAAGGAGCTGAGAGCCTGTTCACCCACAGACTTCTGTACAACAACCACAAGAGTCGCCCCCTGCTGGCTATTAGAAAGTATTACGCTCACTTTTGAGATGTCGAAGCTATGGACATCTACACTCTGGAGATAAGTTAAAAGACCAAAAAAGTGCATAAACAAACAATAGTTATGAACATTACCAGTAGTTTACTGCCCCCAAGTGGCAGTAAATGGCAACAACATGTAGACTACCACACTGGAACCTTAACACACAGTACACAGGGAGGTTAACAACAAATCGAAACCACAAATTTTGCTTATTTTGATATTCTAACTCCCCAAACAAAATAAAAGTCAGAAGAAATGTTAAGAAATGTTGAGGTGAATGACTGTGGTAGTCTCTACTGAGGTTTTAACTGGATTTTAACAGAGACTCGCTTTCACATCTGGAGATTTTGTACTTACTTTAACTACTCTTTTTGATACTGCTGTGGCATTTAAGTGCAGTATCTTTCTGTAAAATGTTGCAGTGGAAACTGTAAAGTCTCTATTTGATTAACTTCCTATGTGACAATCCCATAGCTTTCAGACGAAAACCTATAAAAATGTTACAGATGTTACAGCAAAACATCTAGTAGCCAGTTCCATAAAAACATAGCATGTTATGTTTTTAAGGAAGTGTGTGTGTCCAAAACGGAGCTAAAACAAAGTGCATGGTGCAGTTGCCTTCCTCAGCTGGACACAATGACACACAAAGCACGTCTAAATACGCAGCTGAATAAATAAATCACTAAACCTTCTGCTAGTTGAAAAACTATGATTTTTCATTCTGTTGTTTATTTGTGGTTAAAATATTATAAAATTATGTATGAGGTTCGTTTTGTTTGTTCGTCCCTGCAGCTTGCAGCCTCAGTGACCTCCACTGTCAGACTGGATGATGAGTGTTATGTAACCGGATGTATCATATCTCATATGGTCCTACAGTCCGGGATACATTGTGTTCAGAGCTGAAAGTTAACTGCACGATATCAACAGGTCCAAACACTGCTGTGTGTCCCCTTTCACGTTCTCTCTGGGTTCTTTGTTTATCACACAGGATGTCGTGGTGCGTTTAAAGACCAACAGAGAGACATATAAAGACACATAGACAAAGGCATGCAGACACATTAATCGCGGATCTTACTGGGTCTGAACGGGTGGTACACCGGACTAAAGGCCCGTCTCTTCCAGGTGAGCAGTGACCGGCTCAGGCTTACATCGTACGCGGCATTTCTGACGCGGAGCTCCGACTGCAGCAGCAGCCTACCCGGCCTCTCCATTGGCATCTAGCCGTCCTGCTCCGTCCTTTAGCCGGATGAGGAGGCAGCAGCACTCCGAGAACGGTTACCTTTCCCTGGGCATGTTGTTGTCTGTGAGTTTCCCTTAGAGGCCCCGAACCTCGAGTACTTTTTAAACAACGGGGATTTCTGTTAATGTATACCCATGTAACGGACTCCAGCTCGTTACAATTTTCTGACGGATAGCGGTTTCTCACCGGATATAGGAGGGGCTATGTGGTGCATTCAGGTGCTTTCAGAAAACCCGAACTACGTGTTTCGTAATTCAAATATTTTGGCATTGAACCGCTTATTTTGCAGTATATTGCAATAACATTTTTATCTTAAACGTTTATCAATATGCTTTTCTTAATCGTTTTAAATAGAAAACTAACATATGTATTTTTTATGCTCTGCTTGTTAATGTCCAAATTGAATACACAGCTTAGATGCTAACCCTAACCCCTCTATTTTGATTGCTTTTCAGGACGAATTGCGAAACAATTAATGAAGCTGATATAAACAACATTAAAACCAAAACAAAACTTGAAAACATTAATGGATAAGATTAATTCACTATTTCACTTGTTACTCTCAGTAAAAGTACATTACAACACACCCGGTCAGTCTTAAAAATATGAACTCTGTCAGGATTACGTTTTTGTTGTTGTTGTTTTTTTAATCTCACGGTGTTATGGTCAGTTTGGTATGGTAACAAGCTACAAAAAACCAAAGTCATATTGAAGTGTACAGATAATCATTTTATATTTAATTTCTTTACATATTAAACACAAGGAAAATAAAATAAACTCATCATATGAAAACAAATGAATATTATCTGTGTGAACACCCACGACTGTTATTATAACCATTCCTCCATTGTATACTTCACGAACAACATGTTTGTTTTGAGCCATGATTTAAATTGCTGCATACTTGGGCATGGCTCAAATTTACGGAAGAGGATTAGGGCCACTAGGGGGGAAAAAAAGTGGGGACGTCTTTTTTTTTCCCAGAATTTTGGAGAAGGCGCCCCCCCCAAGTTTTCCCCAATCCTCTTTAGTACAAAGTCCCCATTTAGAGCACTCGATGTTATGGCCCCTCAAACCAGAAATACAAAAATTCCTCCCTGTGGTCCTCACCCTTGTACTTTAAAATCTCACATGCCCTTCAGACTACATGATCCCTCCCTATCACTGAATTCCCTTTAAAAGTCCAATGATAATGTGTCATTTATAGCTTTGTAGATTACTTGAATTGTGTAAAAGTAATCCAGATTGTACTTTCCTCCTCAGGTCCAAGAACTGAAATGAGCTGACTGTTGTACTAGGGCAAGCAGAGCCAATAAGCGGGTTGATAGGCAGGCAGATTAACAATTCCCAGGAACTGGACTACCTAAAACCAGTCCTTGTAGAGAACCGGTTCTCAATTCCCATCCCTAGTGAGTGCTAGCACACTTATCCAAAATAGAATGCACAAATAACATGTACCAACACTTTTAGCAACATGGTATTCAATTATATCCCTTTGTATAACATTGTCTCTACTTTAGGCTTTATCCACCATACACAGTAGCTGCTCAAGTGCCTGGAAGACAAGTTTATGTAACTTTAATCTTCTTAATATGGAAATGTTTTCCAAAAGTTCAGAATGCCAACTACAGCGTAAATGTGCCTAGAAAATATGCTCAATATCTCCTAAAACAATGCAACTTATTCGGAACCAGTTATGAAATACTTTATTACATCTCCAAACTAAGAAAACAGACTTTGTTTAGAGATTCATGGTCAAATCCTCGTCTTCATCACTATTTCTGGATATGTTAATGTTTTGCTGCAGTTTAAGTGTTAGAGGCAGCAGCTGTTCCATTTCAAAACTCTGACCAGGCGTACCTCACTGATATTTGTGACACACACACACGGCAGTTGCAACTTTGGAATTACCAATTAACTTAACCCCATTAACTGCATGTCTTTGGACTTTGGGAGGAAGCCAGAGTACCCAGAAAGAACCCACGCAAACACAGGGGGAACATGCAAAAATGCTGGAATTTTTCCATGAACTCCAGGCCTCTGGAGAACTTCAAGACATGTTTAGGAGGTAGTTTAGCCATTTAAATCAGCTGTGTTAGATCAAGGACACATCTAAAACCTGCAGGACACCGGCCCTTGAGGCCTGGAGTTCCCCCGCCCCTGCTTTAACTCCACCTCTTTAGATGGCATAAATTTATCCCACTTTAAACCTGTGTATAACAAAGTGACGAAACGTTTCTCCCACAAAACGCTACGTCCAGATGAACAGAATCAACTTTTGGAGATTTACTTTCCTGGATGATTGAGAATGCATCAAGACGAAATCACAGTTTATTCGGACATTTTCATGTTGCCACAATAGGAGAGTCAGTTCTTCTATTTTTAATGCAAACCAGACAACCAGCCTTACTCAGCAACAGCAGGGGGAGCTGCTGTCACGGTGTAAGGTTACTCTCTCTCTCTTCACAAACTCTACACCTTTTTTTGAATATGCCTGGCTTAATTTGCACATTTGAAAATTAAACAACTCTTTAGCTCAAACACCAAAATCAGTTCTATTCCTGATATACATGAACAGGACCTGAAAACCTGGGTTCAGAAGCAGCAGTTTTTCCTCTGCCAGACTCACTCTAGCCTTCAATGGTCTAAAATTTAATAAATTCGTACTTTGTGTGTTTGTGTATGTGTCTCAATCGAACCAGTGCAGCCTTGAAAAGGATATGTAGAGAAGAGTTTAAGCTGTTTGTTTTGGTTTGGGTTTTTTTTTCCCCCCCCATACAGAACACCACAAAAGAACAGTAATGCCAACACGGCTAATGTTAAGAGGAAAAACAAATACAACAGCAAGTAGCAAATCATTCTTAATTACGATCCTTTTCAAAACCCGTTTTGGTATGAGGTTAACACAAGGGTGTCAAACTCAAACAGAGTTTGTCTGTCATATGCAGCCTGAATTGAACTTAATAACCTGTTTAAAAGAAAAGCGAGTACAGTTTCTGTTTTTCTTTTAAAAGAAAAAAAAGTTTAGGTATGATGTAGTATGTGAAAGAAAATCATTAACACGGGCCCTTCAGTTCACCCTATAAGAAATATTAAATGTGCAAAAGTTTAAAAAAAACAAAAAAAAACAAAAAACAAAACAAAAACCAAAGCACATGGCAGCTAATACAGATTTTGTCCCATCAATTAAAATAAATAAATAAAATAAAATCAGAAAATGGATAAATAAGAATAACATATTATTCAGTTATTCATTTGAAGTGCTTGGACCCACCGTTTAAAAAAAAAAAAAAAAAAAAAAAAAAAAAAAAAAAAAAAAAAAAAAAACCCAACAAAAAAAAAAAACACTGCACAGCAGTTAATCCTGAGAGGGCGGAGGGGCAACACTGAAGACATCAAACTAGACAAAAAAACAAATTAAAGAAAAGATGAGGGAAAGGTGTCTGGAGTGTGATTTGAGAGGACTATGGACTAAACTCTTTGCTCTGTCATAAGGACACCCAGTATGGGTCCACATAATCGATAACACCGTGACGGTGAAGGTGAAACAAGTGCAGAAAGTCACCGGGATTCATTTAGAAATCTTTCACTGTGGAAAAGGAAGCAAAGTGTGCAAAGCCCTACTGAAGAACAGCACTAGTGAAGCCTCCTGTTACATTTCCTCCTGTATGATCATGCATACAAAGTAGAAACCAAGTAAATTTAGATCTGTTTGTCTCCGGGCTGCTGTGATTAACAGGGGTTGAGTTCTGTCTCAGTCAAAGCTATATGAAATGCAAATCAGTAGCCAGTACAGTCACATCTCTGACGGCTGACAAGCATTTTCATGCAAGTGTCGTAGCAGGACTTAGAGTTCAATTTACAAAGTGAGCAGAGAACAAAGCTGAGCTGAACTCAGGTGAGCCCCGAACAAATCTGTTACACCCACAGGAAGGTTTCTTAAGGATTTCTTCCTTTTCCTCCTGTACCAAGGTACAACACAGTGCATGGATTAGAAAAAAAGCTAGAGGGGCCAGGGTGATATCAAACTGACTGGACACTTTCATAGCTTCCCTTATCAAAAGTATGCATTGTGTGTATGCATATGAATAAACTCAGTTACATTTGGGTGTGTAACACTTTGCTAGGAGCCAGCCATAGCATTTGCAAGTGGTAAGTCAACAAAGCAGTAGCATTAAGTGTGGATTAAACCAAAGTAACTCTACAACAGACCTATTTTAAATCAGTTATTTTGATATGAAATAGCAGGTAAAAAGAGGTAAGACTCTTTTTACCTGAACAGCAAAGAGCTTTAATTAATGTCATTGAAAAGACCTGTTTACCCACTATTTCATGCCATAACTGCTGTTCCTTACAACCCCCCTATAAAGACATATTTTAGACCAGTTCATAATCGAGGCTCCACCAATGTGTGCCCCCGCTGAATGAAACTGTTGAAACCACTTTGATGAACACTTTATAAGGTGAACATTATAAGGTGTTGTGTTTCCCTCCTCTCATTCCCAACCGGTTGCGCCAGATGGCTGCCCCTCAGACTGGTTCTGCCGGAGGTTTCTTCCTGTTAAAAGGGAGTTTTTCCTTCCCACTTTCACCAAGTGCTTGCTCAGAAGGGGTCATCTGATTCTTGGGGTTTTCTCTGTATTATTGAAGGGTCTTTATCTTACAATACAAAGTCCCGTTACTGTTACTGTTACTGTGATTTGGAGCTATATAAATAAAACTGAAACTGATTAAGGCTGGGAACATGGGTAAGAACAGCAACAATGTAACTGTCTGAAAACTCCACTGAGAAACTGTTTAAAGCAGCGGACCCCAACCTTTTTTCCGGTTTATGTCTGATAATATTTTCACGGACCGGCCTTTAAGGTGTTGCGGATAAATAAAACAAAATAAAACCAGTACCAGTACCCAAAAAAAAAGAAGATTTATTCATAACACACGGGAAAAGACCCAGGGAAACCAAGTTAACAACAAAAACGATAAAAAATAAGGATAAAAACCGATAAAAACCCTGAAAACCAACTCAACTCTCGCAGCCCGGTACCAAAGGACCAGTACCAGTCCGTGGCCCGGGGGTTGGGGACCACTGGTTTATAGGATAAAATGACCATATATGAATGTTTGGTTTATATGGGGATATTTGAAAAAATTTACAATTTATAATAAAACTAAAATTATTGTGGAGAAGTCTACATTGCTAAATATCTGGTAATTAACAAATTTATGTCATTTGAACCATCATACGAGCCTCCCTCGAGACAGCAAGTAGTTAATAATATAGATTAGCCTTTGTTAAATGCATAATATATAATATCAATATACACAAATTAACAAAATATGGTTAATTTATTGTGGAGAAATTCAACTAAAGAACAGCAGGAACATTTCCCTGCATCACTAATCTGCTTGCTGAATTAAACAGGGGAGAAAATTATTCAGCATCAGACCTAACAACAGAACAGCAGCTAAAATGCATCTCCATATCATTATGCCTCTATGTTTGATTTATACAACTGAAGCCAGTCTTCAAATAATGATTTCTTTGAAAATTTTGGATGCAAGGGTTGAGCATAGGTTTTCTTTTAGAGGCAGTGGGCACAGTATCTTTACTCCTCAGGCTTCTTCCTCTGCCAGTGTCAGCAGGGGTTGTTTAAATTGGGCAAGCGAGGAACTGTGTAATTCCTAGCACTTATCATGGAGTGACATATAGGCACCAGTCTCTCTAGAATTTAAATACAGGGGAAGAAGACATGTCATGGGTGGGCAGAGTTCCTGAGGTTTATCGGGGCAGTTGGCAACAAAGACGAAACCACCCTGGCACGATCACATGACCCGTAATCTTGCGGAAGACAGCTGTCACACACGGACGGGTGACAAATTAAAGGAAGAGCTGACATCAAATGTCTTAGTAAGGTGTTGAGCCACCTTGTGCTGCTAGACAGCTTCAGTGCCCCTTGGTACAGATTCAAAAAGTCTCTGGAACTGAAGTGGTGGGGTGGAAAATGCATGATTTCAAATCATTTTCATACCTAATCCATTTTATTAGACTAACTTTGTATTGATTTAAAGTGACCCTTCCCTCTCTGGGGACAAGTAAAGCGAAATCGCACCAGCAAAATGCGCCTCCAGCATATTAGAGCCACCTTATCGCCTCACCGTTGTGTTCAAAGGTTTAACATTTATATATCTGCAAAATAATATAGACATGGAAACATATTCTTCAGTAGTCTCTTATAGTGTCTCGTGTTTTCATCTCAGACTCTAAAAAAGCAATGGCTAATTTTAATGTGACAGTATCAGTGCCTGCGGATGGGGATGCAGTGTTCTGTTGGCTCTGATTTGCTTCAATAAGCCACCTTAGTAAGTGCCTGTTTAGGGTCATCATTAAAATCCCAGAGATGCCAAAGAAGCGCTGTTATAACACAGTGAAATGCAGCATTACAGACAACACAGCATGCACTGGCGAGCACAGCAGCACGCTTAATTGAGCAGGAACAGCGGTAAGCGATCAGGGTTAAATTTAAATGCCTGTGTTTTAGATTCTGTGAGAATAAACTACAGGACAAAGACAACTGCTCAAACAACCAGAGTTTAGGAATGACATCTACATGAGGCTTTATTGGATTAGCAGGAATATGCAGCGGGAGTGTGCAGCGTGAGCCCGCAGGTCTGCGGATGTCTTAAGCAAAGCTACTTCCTCAACTCATTCCTCAAGAACCCCATAAGTGAGCGTGATGCAGCGAAGAGCCTCCTGAGAAGTGAGCGAGCCTGAAGAGCGCATTTGCTATATTTCCAAGGGCAATGACAACATGTCCAAAGCTTTCTCTCCATTACTACTAAAAGTGTTCTCTCCTCTACCTCAAAATTATGCCCATTTAACTCTGCTGAAGAGTGCACTCACCAAAGATGAGAGAGAGGGAAGACCTAAAGCACTGCACAGTGTGAACCCACTGCAATCTACAAATTGGCCAGAAAGCCATCTTTTCTGATTTACCGCGGCCTCTACTGTAAGTGTGTGGCTTTCTTCAATCATCCTCCTTAATGCACTAACCATTAGACTCTGTCCAGAAAGAGAATATACCCTGGTGTCTCAATTATAGACCAAGACTGAATCCCTACAGCAGCCTTTTGTGGTCATAAAAGGAAATGACTATCCATTTTCTGCTCCAGCTCTCACACAGCAACGGTACGGTCCTGTCTGTTGTTGGGAGCGCCAAAACTCATCTTTCCAACTGAATTGTCTTATTAATCACCCCCACTGCAGCGGTGAGAGTGCCAATTAAAGTTGGAAAGAGATTTAAATTGACAAAAAAAAAACATTTTCAACGTCCCTTTAACAGTAGCTTCCCTTTGTGGTCCTTTCTGCTTATTTGCAGAACTTTTTACACAAGAGCAGGAATGGAGGTTTTGTAAATACAACATCAAAAATTGGGAAGGATGTCGCGGACCTGAAAGCGCTACAATGCATAATGTGCTTTGATCTTCTGGGTACAGCGTAGAGATGTGTGAGATTTGGTGATCTGCAAACTCTGAAAAGTTATACTAGAAAAAAATATATATAAGTGACAGCGACAGGGATAAAAGGACTGCCTGCAACAAGAACTCAAATACGAGATGGGAAGAAACACATGAAAGAAAGAAGATTCTTTGGCACAATTTAAAAACTGGGAAAAGGCTCTGACAGGTCTCAGTTTTAATATCCACCTCCAATATTATCATTGCAAATACAGAGAAATATCCATGAAAGATGAATACAGGGAGAAGTCTGTGAAATAGTTTTCTCGCTCTTCTCGAGACAGTTGTTTAAGTGAGCGCCGCTGTGTTTCTTTTCCGCGTGCGTGGGACTGACAGCATGACCAGGTTTGCATTTAATGGCCGGCACTCCTGAGGAGATGCAAAATGGGAGAGATAATCAGAGGCAGAGAGAAAAGCGGTGCATGTGGGAGCAAGGGAACAACGGTGTGTGAAAGAGAGGCAGAGACAGAGAGACTCGGTGAGAGAAATGTGGGATAAGTAAAATAATCTGCTGACAGAAGGGGAGGGCAGCACGGCCATTTAAATCAGAGACTGACAAATAGGTGAAAGGCAAGCCTGAAAATGAGTCTTTGCAGGGGGCAGAGGGGAATGGTGAAGGTTAAGGTCCATGAAATATGGATAATAATCTGTTTATGTAGTTAAGATAGGGAAGAGGAGAGGTAAAAAGCCCTTTGTGTGAGCTGAAAATGTGTTGTCAATGCTCTACGAGAGCCTAGAATCAGAAAGATATTACATTACTGCTAAAACATGCTTCCTCTGAGGTGTCTCTACATTTAAAGAGTTTAAATTTAGTACACGTGCGTGATTTCAGAACTCTAGCTTAGACTGTATAATTGTTTGTATGATTGTATAATTGGCTTTTGCAGTGTATTTTCTCATGTATATCTTATATAAACCATTCGACTATATGTCTCTCACTCATATTCTTAGGTAGCATGGGGGGCCTAGCATGGGGACCCTTACTGGATGCATGGCATGGTTGGGATTCGAAGTTGCAATCTACTACTACTATTACTACAGCTACTTAATACATTAAGCCATGTGGACATGGCCAAGACAGCCTGCTTAAGTTCAAACTGAGCATGAGAACAGTGACTTTGGCAGGGTTGTTGGTGCCATACAGGCTGGTATATCAAAAAATGCTGATCTGCTGGGATTTTCCCACACAACCATTTCTAGGGTTTACAGAGAGAAAATATCCAATGAGCAACAGTTCACTGGCTGAAAATGCCTTGTTGATATCACAGGTTAGAGGAGAATGGCCAGCCTGTATTGAGATGATAGGAAGGCAAAAAGTAACTCAAATAACCACTTGACACAACCAAGGTATGCAGAAGATGATCTTTGAATACAAAACATGTCAAACCTTGAAGTACATTGGCTTTGTCTCAGCTAAAAAAAGGAAATGGAGGCTATAATCCGTGCAGGCTAACCAAAATTGGAAAAAGCCCAGACTGGTGAGTCTCAGTTACTGCTGCAACATTCGGTAATAGGCTTAAAAACAACAACATGAAAGCATGGATCCGCCCTGCCTGGCATCAAGGGTGTAACAATGGGGGGTATTTATTTTCTTGGCACACTTTGGGCACCTTGGTACAACTGAAGCTTGTTTAAACATCACAGCCTACCTGAGTATTGTTGCATCCCTTTATGACAACAGTGTAACATCTTTAGATAGCTGCTTCCAGCAGGATAACATGTCGTGTCACAAACTTTAAACATGAGTTCAGTGTACTCAAACAGCCTCCACACTCACCAGATCTCAATCCAGCAGAGCAACTTTGGGTCGTAGCGGAACGGGAGATTCGAATTATGGATGTGCAGCGGACAAATCTGCAACAACTGTGAAATGCTATTATGTCAACATGGTTGCTTAATTGCTTAATTTTAGGAAAATGTTAGGGTTAGGATTAATTAAAGCAAATGACAGTTTTCTAGCTTCATACATGCCACATTTACTCCATTGGCATTGAAGGTTCCCAACAAATGTATGAGGTGTCACTTCACCAGTGTGGACTCGTCTGTCCATCCAAGAATTGTCCTGTGTTTAATGTTTAACAAACAGTGTGCAATCAATATTAATAATTGTTTTTCCTCGGATTATAAAAGGTTTCCTTTTTTGAAGCATGTCTTAAGTGTTTCATAATCAGTTAACCAAAAGCAAACAAGGAGAAAGAGCCATCACTTTGTTTTAGAGCACACTTCTCAGCACAGTAAAACACAAAATCAATTTCATTGTCGGTATCTCCCACATTTAACTAATCAGCATTAGCACTCAGAATGCGTTTTAGGGCACTGTAATAAAAAGCCCAGGCAGCCACAGCAAAACAAAACCTAGCCTGTAATGACTAATATCACACAAACAACGGAGTACCAATCAGCCAAATAACAAAAAATAACACTTCCCCTGATTAATACTCATTTAGGAAATTACAGAGAGAAAACAGAAGATCACAAGGCAGTCGCATTGTGTGTTATTATAATATCAAAGTAATGGCTTTCATTTCCTGAAAACATATGCTCTACACTACACTACACTATGGTAATGCATGTGTTGTCAGAAGGCAAGGGAACTGTTGATCAAATGGATAAACTCTGGCAACCCTAGCACACTTTGACATTTCAGAAGATAATGCAATAAAGCCGAGAAGAGTTATAAACTCAGTCTTCCTCGGCGCTGGATATATCCTGTATAATTTAGTGTTTACATGCACTCACTGGTGGCTTTTGAGTCCCTATTTTCTTTTCATTAGACATTATAGAATTTCTGTTTTATCAGAGGAGGAGATGGGGGTTTTATTTGTCGAGCCTATCTCACGCGTTTTAAAAATGTTTACTGAAACAACAGGTTTTTGAGCATGGAAGCTCACAGGCTTCCAGTTTCGCAGGACAAAACTCACGATCTATTTACATTGTTCTGGGATCGAGGGGTCAAGCGTGATAGATGACATGCCATCTGCTTATCAGGCCCTTCCAGAGGTCAGTAAAATTGAAGGTCAGCATAACACCTCAAAACAAACTGTACGGGACAGGAGTTGGGGGTGGCAGTGCGTTGCGGGAGCAGAGCACGGCTCCTGATCTTGCCACCACATAACTGATAAGGCTAGCAGAAAATGCACTGCCAAAAAGGATTATCTGTGGGTAGCTCAGTGTGTCTGACACCAGGCATGCTGGGTAAAGTAGAGGCAGGGCTGTTTGCTGTAAAGTTTTAACACACTAAAATGTGGTCTCAACAAGCCCAGTGCTCTAGGAATTACACCACCAGTCACACTCATAGCACACTCCAATGTAGGTTTAACAGTGGGAGATACTCCATCCTGTTGAATATTTCATAAGTGTGATGTATTTATGCAGTCATTAGCTTGGTATGACTCACAAACCCAAGTAGACAGCAGTCAAACTGGTGACTATATTTTAATTGTCACTCGACACAACTGAACTTCAGCACTTCTGGTTCCTACGTCTGACTACAGACATGTAATTGAACTGTGTGCATGTGTGCTGTTTATTAGAACAGCAGTTTCACGTATTGAGCAATCCGGCGTAGTTCACCTCAGGATGAGGACTTTATCCATAAAGTCTACAATACCTACCTCTGAGCAACAGGAAAAAACACACATCATCTCAGTATGGGCTTTAGCTGAGTTCAGGAACTTTGTCTGTGGTTGATTTATAGAGCTTTGAGGTTTGCAGAAGCAGGGAGGTGGTAGAGTCTCTGCAGTCTCTGGATTTAATGCCAAGGGAAGGAGGAAAAAAGGCCCTTTTTATATCAGTTACCTGATTCTTTTCGACTGGCTTACAGTGTCACATTGCTTCCTTGCTAAAAATACAACATATGGAAAGTAAACCTGGTTTAGTTTGAGAGGCGCAGTAGAGCAGATGAAGACCGTGTTATGTAACCAATGATGTGTAATGAATGATTAGTGTGATTGACTTTGTCTGGGACTAAACAAAGGACAGGCAGATCTATTCAACTTGTCCAATGACATTCAAGAAATCCAATATCAATCTCTAAGTATCAGTGTTCTCCTGCATGTCGTCAGAAATAATCCTAGTGGAAATTAAAGGCATATTGTGGCATCAGAAACCTATTATTGTGTGCTGAGGTGAAAGAAATCTACAACTTTATTTCAAATTTTTCTTTTACGACTCATTTGAATACTTAACTTTTGTTTCCTAGGTGTCCCAGTACATTTAGGATGCCCTAGTATTGAGGTTATGATACAATGATCAGTATTCCAGTCGTCCATGTGGACATTGAGCATATGCTGGAGCATATGTTTCAGAATATATTGCGAGAATTTAGTATGCACTGCTGCAGGGCAAAGGAGCAGGGCAGCCCGGTAGTATATTCAGGGGGAAAAACTGTGATACACAGTTAACCTGTGCATGTACAAAAACAAAACACCTAATGCCTTTGTTACAAAGCCTACAGCTGATAACAACTAATACTCCATCTCAGCAGGGAAACTAAATCTGCACATACAATTTGACTTTGAAACTCTTTTCGCCTCCCAATGCGTAACATACCGACGATTTGTCACAGTTGTCGGTATGTTACGCATTGGGATCAGAACGTGTTGGGATTCTCCTTAAGGGGAAATATATGTATAAAAAATAAGGTACTAAACCAAATATGTACCATTTTTAACGCTTAAGTTAGTAAAAGTCATATGCTGACAAAATCACCAAAGTAATGCTATACATAGATTCAAAGACAGGCTGGATGTGCTTATGGGCTTCTTCGGTTATAGTTAGTCTAATATTTACAAAGTGACGGCCAAGAGAGAATATTAATTTAGAACTTAAGAGAAAAATGCCAAGTTGTGTATTTGTGGAGTGTAACATAAACAAAATGTTCCTTAGAGTCTTGCTTGCATCAGCATCAGATAACAAAATAGGGAACTCAAAGAGCAAAAGCACATTCAACCTTGTTTAAAGTAATCTTCCAAAGGAGACATTACCCCAATTTCAGACATAAATTAGCCAGCTATCCTTTCATTAGAGAAGCTTTACAGGCTTACTATAATAATTTGATTAACACAACTCCCTGAACCTCAGGGAGCTGAGTGAGTGACTTTTGTATTTTAGAGGACTTTGGAAGAATACTTAATGAGGTAGATTATCTCTTTGATGTTGTGCTCTGGACCTTGAATAAAGCAAGATATATGACCTACCCCTGCTCTAAATCAATCAGAAAATGGTCTTCATTAAGCTGGTGAAACTTCCAATTTGAAAACATCTTTATAAAGGAAACCTCATCTGATTCTTTGTTCTGCAAAGATACAAGAAATTTTCAGGGAATAAATCCCAGAAAACTTTAACAGCCTACTCCACTATCTTCCAAGACACATAAACCTTCATAGACTCATTAAAGCACTCTTCCTATCTCCTAAAGCTTGATGCTGGAATGGAGGACGGTCAAATAAATGATTCACATGCCAGAAACGCGAAAGCATCTGCATTACCTCTTTCTGTAATTCGTTTTAATTATACCAGATAACAAGGAAAAAGGAAATTATGTACCATGAAAAATTAGGCCCCAATAAGAGGATAAAAGAGAAAGTCAAACAGTATGTGAATCGTGTTCACTTAGTTACACTCACGCCTGAATTTGTTTATTTGGAAGTTAACATGGCACCTGGGAATTAGAGTGAGGTACCTCGGTTATGTATAATGCCTGCAGTACTCCTCGAACCAGCAGCAGTTGTGCATCTTGCCTCATGAAGACATGAAATGTGGCTCAGTACAGTGTTAAGAACAGTGTTTTCTTAGTGTCAAGTGATCTGAATAAACAGTAGTGAAAACCTGTGGGAGCAAACACTCTTATCGCAGATCTACATTTCATTGGGAGGATAGGGTGGCACCAAGCCAGCTGCTTTAGAGAATTGGAGCAGTGCTTTATGTTTGGGTAAATGCATGCAGATCCATATGCTAAAGATAAAATAAGCTTAAGGCCTTGATTGTCACCAAATAGTATATTACCATTTTACACAGTATAAACTTTCACAGTGCGGTACATAAAACATCATCTCAAGAGAGGCCGAGACAGATGGCTTCCCTTTGTGTGTGTGGTTACCTGATAAATGTGAACGTATCTGTGTGACGTTATAAAATAAAACAGGTAAAGAAAGAATAAGATAAAAGTATGAAATGATTTGTATTGATCTCCATGGGCGCAATTCAATTGTCAAAGGTCAAAGATGCTTTTGTGGTGGTAAACAACAACTGTACAGTTATACTAGGCCTTACAGCTTACACAGCTGTGTATGCATTAGAATACTAGTTAAATTTACAAAAGAACTCGTGTTAAAATCTGCTCCTATCGGTCACCAACTGTTCAGTTTGATCATATACCCAAACAAAGTCCCAGCTATGTGCTTTTATAGTGAGTGAATAGCATCTCCATATTATACAGTACTGTGCAAAAGTCATGATTCTTTATATTTTACTTCCAAGTTTCCAGACCTTTTTACAGTAGTCTTAAACAATAGTTCTCCGGGTTTTCTGAAGGTTTTTATTCGGACATTGGCTACTTTTTCATTCATTTTCAGTCCAGTCCTTGTACCTTACCATGGGGCTGAATGTCAGTCTGTGGTGTTGGGGATCTTGTCAGAATACATAGAATTATAAATGCAGAAACATAGCATCTGGAAAGCATCTGATTGATACAAGCTTTCCTTTTCAGCATGACAGTGATCTCAAACACACTAGCAATGCAGTGAAAGCACACCTGAATAGAAACAGAAAACACACACATGGTCTGAGCCCAGACCTCAACATTACTGAAGCAGTGTGGGATCATCACGATAGAAGACTGAACAAAAGGCAGTCAACATCCAAAGATTTGAATGTCCTTCTACTCATACTATACAGTAGAAAAACATTTAGTCAATTAACCTGATGTTTTAGAAATGTGCTATTTTATTAGACAGCACACTACACTGTGTATACTGTGGTGTATCAGAAATTATGTAAAGTTTGAGGCTTTTAAGATACAATTATTGTGCCAAGAAACATCAGGCATGCCATTTGATTGTTTGATCTTTTGTAGTGTATCATACTGAAAACCAAGCAGTGATCCATCCCACTAAGACAGTCCTCAATGGATGACCCATGAATGGGTTACTGACCATTCTTTCTGTTTTCCCAGCTTTCCTGAACACAAGGCAACTAAGCCAAGTGAATCCTGCTTCTATGAATTTCAGCCATGATATATTTAGTTTTGCAGCGGTGAGCTTCAAGTGTTTATCAGGGATGGAGCATCATTCATGTAGAGGTCCATGCTGTTATTTACCAGAGCTAAAGGAACTGCAGCTTTTTGTGACTAATGGTGTCATTTCACATCCCAAATCTTGCTTAGAAATACTTTGTAAGTTTTCCTGTTGGGTGGGAAACTAATCTTGTGACATGAGAAAGTGTACAGCTGTGTCTGTGGGCTATCAGATTATACAAGTGCTGAGTCAAACAATCTAACATTTACCATAAAAATAGGATTTAATTAACCTACACAACAGCGTTTTTGGCCCATTGGAGACAACTTTTATTAGAGTAGTACTGGCCCAGCAAGGTTAGAAATAAAAGCACAGTGACGGATGTTTCCTATTAACAATGTTTTCTCTTTGTAATTTGATTTTGTTTTTGTCATTTGCCCTTGATCAATGGACTGAAACATACACTGCCAAGTGCTGTGGGGCCTGAGATTTATTTATTTATTTTTTCCCCCATTTCAGATCTTCGGATTCGCTTACCTTACAGACAAGAAATTTCATTCTTATTTTGGGACCACATCTCCCCAAACCCATTCACAGGGGAAATAAAAGCAGATAATAACTTGGTAAAAAAAAATAATTATGAAACTTAATTATACAATGTTTGGGATCTAAAATAATTCCCTTTACCAAGCCACTTAGTGAGGGCGGCATCGAAAAATTAACTTCAAATACAACTTGGAACAAAGCAAAAACAGTGGCTCACTGAGAGAGTTTATCTCCACGATTGAAACCACCGGTGTTCCTTTGGACCATGAAATTGTCATTTGTTCTGCTAGCATTACATCAAATGAGAGTTCAGGGCCATGCCAGGACCGTTTGTTGCTGCTGAGCTTATTTTAACTTGTTATCTGACAGAATCTCCATGGATAATTATATTTGGCTCAGACAGACAGGTAGAGAATGTCATCTTTCCACAGAGCCGGGTGAAAAGTCACGAGAAACGCCTAGGAGATCAATCGTGCGATACGAATCCCCGCATGTGATTACAGTACAGTATCTACTGTAAGCGCAGGTGCATTTGAGCATGTCAGAATATTTCAGAATGTTTTCATTTCAGCGTCTACAATGTGCATCTGTGCCAGAGAAAGCTTTTAGTGCCAGTGTGCTTCTGTGCACATGAGCAGAATTAAGCAAAAAAATAATAAATAAATAAATAATGTAACCACCATGAGAGATTACATTCTGCGACTTGCTTAAAACCATTAGAGAGGGAGAAGAGATGGCCAGGCAGAGGGGATTATTCTGGGCTGGAATGTGGAAGCAGAAGAATACAGTGAGGAGGGGGAAATAAGGGCGACGTCGACAGTGTAGCACTGACAACAGCACTAGCAGGAGATCAGGTTAAAGAGGGTGGCACGGCGCCAGCGGACTGTTTTAAAGAGAAAAAGAACAGAGAGAGAAAGTAGGGGGAAATGATTGAGGAATATTAATAGACAGACAGAAAGGGGGGGTAGTTTTCCCTTTTTTTCCTTTTGGAATGGGGGGGAGAAAACTACAAATGCAGCAGAAATTCCATCTTGCAAACAACAAACCAACCACAGGCCCTTCACCACCGACCGTGTACTGCCTTTGATGTATACTACATTTAGCGAGTGCCGGGGAGCAGGAGAGTGTTGTTGAGAGAAAGAGAGAAAGAAGCCATCAGCATTATGAAAAGCATCAGACCCAACGGAATATGGAGCAGCCACTTGATGACGCTATTTGATCCAAGTGGGGGTGCTGGTGGGGGAGGCGGGGTTGTAATGGCAGAAAAAAGGGGGCGGGGTAG
>VUQG01045469.1:0-24566 GCA_015106755.1 Etia nguti | reverse complement strand
GGAGGAGAGGGGGGGGAGAGGGAAGGGGAGGGAAAGAGGACATTCATGTATTATTAACAGAATGGAGACATGAAAAAATAAAAATTTAAAAAATTAAATAAAATAAAAATAATAATAATAATAATAATAATAATAATAATGCATGCAAGGACAAAAAAGGACAGGGAATGAAGACAAATCCTCTCCGTGCATTAAGGAGTGATGGCTATGGCGAGATGCAACCTCCTCGTGCTCATAAAAAGCACCTTTTATTCCCCAGTTGCCTCAGATTTGCATGTTTTGCTGCTAAGACAAAAAAAAAAGAAAAAAAAGAACAAGGGCGAACCCGGTAGCCGGAGCCAATCCGAAACCCTGAAGGGATTTTGTGACCCGGTGAAAAGTCTTCATTTCTCTTCAGGTATACTCGGCCACCTGCACTTAGTTTTTCAGTAGCAACACTCGGCTTAATTCTTTCTCTCCAAATTGTGTTTGGAGAAGGTGCTAAAGAATGAGCGAAAACAATGGGAACCTTCCTCTGAGGGGGGAACTCAATCTTGAATAGCTTTCAGACAGGTGGGATTATGTAACATCCAGTGTGGCAATCTACACAACTAGGTTGTGCTTTTTAAGTATATATGACACATAAATCTTTGTATTTGCATCACATATGCAGCAAAGACACCCCCTCCCGCTTCCCACGGAGATCTCGTATCAACACTCAACAATCACCTTGCCGACTAAATTGGTACGAAGATATCAGTGTAATGCAAACACTGCTGCCCATTTGATCTAAGTAACATAGCTGTTTGGTAAACAAGCACTCGATTTGAGAAAAATCTGTACCCACTTTGTGCAGTGACTCACTTGAGAGCAGAATCTGAAATGCGTAGCAAAAATCAAAGCTGTTCTTTACCATAAGGGCTAAACTCAAAGCGATACAGGAGTCGGCATCGCTGGCGTTTTTTTCCCTTCCAGTTTTGTGTTTTTCGCACATGATAGGCTATAAAAACATTTAGACTTCCCGCAAAGGTGCTATGTAAGAGACAAGCCACCTTCCTCCTAAAAGGCTTCATGAGAGCAGAGGAGCTTAAATGCCACAAGAGAAACCATAGCAGCCACGATTACGCCTTAAAAACATTCACACAAGGAATACAATGACTTTATGTCGTTCCACTGGTGCCGCACCAAGGCCGTGCGATAGTGCAGAGGCTACTTAGTCTCTCCATTTTAATCCATTTACACGGGAACTCAATATGGGCACTTCACCTGCGGGCCAAAAGAGGGTACGCTGTAGTCCCCACCATGCTCTCAATCTGTGGTCTGTGTTGCTTTTCTGAAGCGCTCGAACAAGTGTGTAATCACTGTGTTACTCTTTTACCGAGCCACTGTTATGCCAACAACAATAAAACATTTGCTTTCACGTCGTTTCATCATTCTATTTGAGGTGGAAATTGTGCAAGAATCAGTATTCATACGTGAAATGATATGCCTTTTTCCCTCGGTATATTGGTGAGGAAATGGTCGAATTCATCTTTTCTTCCACAAATGTTTCCACTTTAAGTAGTCCTGGGGGACCCGGTATGTGAAGAGAGTTTCTTTTCAGTTCTTCAAACAGCCAGCCGGGTGCTATCTGATTAATACTTGAGCATGGATTCACCACTGAATCATTTCATGAGCTCTCAAGACACTCCTCCATTACTGTGGAACATATCTTTTGACATGCAATCTCTCCCTCGTAGCTCCACACCGACTTGGAGTTTCTCTCTCGTTCAGGAGAGCGACACATCATTTCACGTACTGTATATGCCGGTCGGCCTTTCGCGCAGCTTGCTCCTTTTGCGAGATAAAACACATTAGTTTTCACAGCTATTTTGTTTCATGCATTGCTATTCTCTTTGTTCTTTGTAGAAGGGATAATGCGAGAGATTTATCTGACTCGATTTGAAGGAACCAGTGTTCACAGAGAGCCCAGCTCAGACTTTTAGCTCATTACAAGCATAAGGAGAAGTTAATACTAAAACTGAACGCATCCGTTTTGGCTCTATGGGCTCGGGTTGCACGCAGACCGTTTTCCCCTGCATGAGATGTGTTCAGAGTTAGATTCTTAACAAAGCAGGCAGATATCTCAAAGAAACACAAAATGTCTTTGATATGCTAGTTTGTGCCAACATCCGAGTTTATAAAGTCACATTTCAGAGCCAACAATCTCAAAACTCATTAATTACTGGCTGGGTCAATAAAACTTATCACTAATCCTATTAAACCTCCATGGATAAAATATGGCGTGTTTGTGCAATGCTGCAGTAAAAATCTTACTTAGAGCCATAAAATATAGGAAGAGGAGATTCCAGACAAACTTGGATATAGCCTGAGCCATTGTAAGTGTCCAATTTATCTTCACTGCTCCATTTGAGAGCATTATCAAGGTATTTTTCATGCAGGGACACATGCCTGCATGAACATCTTCCTCACTTATTCCTCCATGATGATGGAATGGTCCGTTTTTAAGGCTGTGCTCATTTGCGAGCCGGCCAATTAAGTATCCGCCCTTGTTCATTTTTAATGGCGGCAAGTGTGTGTGGGTACACACTCGGATCACTCATCCAGGGATGAATGTCCATAAAGTGCTTTGTGCCTCCTATAGGAGTCGGCAATGGTGGGTGGGGTGTTGTCGGGAATAAACTCCGCTGCCTGCTGGGCTTCAGCACCAAACATCATCGCATTGCAACTGGAAAATGTTAATGGCTTTTATGATTGCCTAAATATGGAAATGCAGGCATTCAAAAAGACAGGTAAATGGTGCAACACTCTAAGGGCGCTTTTGGGGAAAATAAAGCGTATGGCAGCCTCACCACGTTAAAGTTATTCAGTGTCTTTTCATATGTGCGTGTTCTAAAAATGCCCCCAAATTATGTCGCGCTGCTTCTATTCAACGGTTTTAATGCTGGAAAACAATCAGCAGTCCAATATTGCCAGGACACGCTTCTGTTTTCTAACCAATGCGGACAAATATAAAAGAGGAGTCATTTTAAACAAGGATAAATAAACCTGGCTGAAGCACGATGCGCCGCAGCCATCCAATCCTCGCATGGACTCGGTATTATTCCCCTGCGTTTGAGGCTGTAATCACACACCCACATTTCAGGTTTCACCTTTCGCTCACATTTTCCTGCATCTCTGCTCCGTGACTCAGGTACAATCACAGGGTGCGTGAGCGAACGACATCATCGACAACAATGGCAGACGAGGAGACGTGTCAAAATGACACCTACACATGCAGTGATTGATAAGCGTGACAAATGAACACAACATTCATTAACCAACTAGCCAGCAGTGTCTCTCCTGCCTGAGGGAGGCTGAGCAGTGACAGAGAGAGAGGAAGAGTAACTCTTTTTCTTCTCCATCAGTCTCTTCCGATTACTGCTCAAAAGGTGGGAGGGGGAGCAGGTGGGGTGGGAGGAAATGAAGGCAGAGGTATAGGCGGAGAAAATCTCCTTCAGGGCTAAGCCGAGGTGGGCTGGGGGATAAGAGCTTGACCAATTAAGCTGGAGGACTCCTCAGAAAATTGGAGAGAGCAGCCTCAGTCTTTTCACCGAAGTTCACTTCCATCTAGCACATGAAATGGGAAGTTGAAATAGGGATTGCCAGCTTGGTGATTGTTATACCTCGGCTAAAATCATAAAGCGTGTGTCTGTGTCTGTGTGTGTGTGTGTGTGTGTGTGTGTGTGTGTGTGCAGTGTACACACAGCGCTCATGTGTATGTGCAGTAAGAGGCTGTCAGAAACAACCTGCAATGATGTTTGGCCCTTTTAAAAATAATTATAGGTCCACAAACGATCATGAACATTTTTGTGAAAAACAGTTACACAATTAGATTTAATTGAAAATTGTCTGCTGTTTGACGGAGCTGTCAATGAATGAGGGGGAGGGAGGGAGGGTGTGCTGATGAAGCTCAACTCACTTAATAAACACATAAATAAACATAAACATACATGAATGATGTCTTATTCAAAACAATCATAATTAACACACAAGGAGGGCGTGCGGGAAGGTAAAGGGTGCTGCGGCTGTTAACAGTGTGGCTGTCAGAGTAACAATGATCAGGCTCAAGTTGTAATATCTGTGCTGTACACCTGAATTACTATAAACTACTGCAAAATGAGCCAATCACTGAAAGAGCCAATTACTGTAAGACATATAAGAGCTGGTGTCAATCAGCCAATCCAGATTGATTACAGTTCTCTGCCAGAACTAATTCCATGTTTCATTCATTTCGTCAAGTGCCGGAGAGAGATCCGAGTCAAGGAAGTGAAGGTTTACAGCTAAAGGTTATACAGTTAGATGTGGAGGAAGAAAGGTTCGGCTGTTTGAGGGCGCTGTCAATGGACCCGAACAGCAATGAGGATTCTGCTGCGACCGCAAATCCCCAATAACTAAATTACTGCGACGAGCACGCTGTCGTCTGAGAAGGAGTTTAGACAACACGCTGGCCGCTCGCTGATAATCACGCAGCGGGATACTGATTCAAGTGAAACATTTTAAACTATACATGAGAGGCTGCGGCAAGAGTGCACTTTTTATCTGACATATTACTCGGTAATATTGATTACTTGCAAATTAACATATGGTAGGATCCTAATGGCATCTCGAGCTAAAATATAAATACGCTATGGATCCCATATACAGTAAGAGCTCACGGAAAAACACCAAAATCTCCAAACTACAAGTGGAAAACGACTAATTCCATCAATACCAATTTATTGAGTATACTCCAATTATAACTGGATAACAGCAACGAGGCAAGCACTGTGACATGATCCTATTTTTTAATAACACCATTGCAAATGAACAGAAAGACCGGAACTCAATATATATTTGTCTCCGTGGCGCAACAGCGAACTGAGCAGCCACCGGCACGAAAATCAACTGCATGCATTTAAATGCCAATAATTCGTGCTCATTATAAATTAAAGAGCAAGAGCAGAGCAATGAAACTAACCCAACAGACAAACAGCCATAGCATACTAACATTATAGAGGAAACAAAGACATACACTGAAGCAAAACATGCTAAGAGTGAATAAAAGCACAAAACAGCAGCGGTTATCTCCTGAGGGCACCATGCCCTGTCAGTGTGGGCATGGTGACCTCAGGAAATGCTGTGGCTTCAGATGCTGACTGACAACCGCGCGGTGATAAACTATTTACTCCTTAATTAACTTGTCCAAGATGAGAAGCACGGATCGTGACAGGTCAGCCAGTTCTGGCAAATGTTAATGGGAATATCTATCATTTTTTGCGTTGTCCTTTTTCCAAACCAAACCCACTCACACTTTTCTCGACGAAACTCATCAGAGCGCAACGTTGACGACTGCCTTAAATTTCTTTCAGTAATGAAAAGAGCGTCGAACGAGCACATCGATCTGGTTTTAAACTCCGCAGGTTTCACTATATAATTTTTGCCGAAAGCTGAACCCTCATTAACTGCGATTACGTTTCTGTTGTATGCACACTGCGGTTCAATTTGCTACAGAGTGATATGGAAAACACAGCAAAGCTACTGAAAGAAAGGCTCTGTCTTATGATGAAATCCCACTGACTGATAATGAATCAGTGCAAACTGAACCTGTGCGAGCTCTGGTTTGTCTGTAATCACTGAACGCATTTCAACTGAAAACATACAGAAGGACAAAAAGTTATTTCGGGGTATTTCTATGCATCATTCATAACTATTATCCAGGCCCATTCATCACACCTTTGTAGCTTAACAATTGTTTAGAAGTACAGACAATTGTGACGAGTGCTGTTTCACTTTAATATTTGTTCATTCACTGATGACACTGGGCATTGTGGTATTCAGAAAGTATGAAAAGATTTACACACACACGCACAGAAGTACTGCAGAGTGGTGACAAAGAGGCTATATGCTTTCTTTCTGCTCCACAGAACCCAGTTTGTGTTTTACCACAGCTTTTTAACACAAGCTTAAAGTGGTACTTAGCTCAAAGAGATCACAATCCCTGACTAATGGTTTAAAAGCACAAAAACCAAAACGCTCTCACATAACTGGCAGAATAGAGCAGACAGTGAGGAAACACAGCACCCAACTCATATAAAAAAAAAAAACCCAGGCATTAGTCAGAGCCTACCATGTCGAAACCGAGACGAGATCAGAATGCAAATTCTGCTTTTCATCCCTATTTGATTTGAAACAGAAACCCAACTATCTGTCTTCCACTGGCTGCTCTGAATTGAAGGCAAATGTGTTTACTTTCTCTGGGAGTAGGCTTTGCAGAGTCACAGTTCATCTCATCAGCGATAATGGCAAACCTTTTCCTGGATTGATTTAAAGTGACTCTGTAAGGTTAAGACAAAAAGGATTTACACCACTGACAGATAAGGACCTTTCAGCTTTAAATTCCTGACAACAGAGCAATGACACTGAGCCCTGAAATCTTCTGTATTTTGCTTTATTGTACCTTCTTTTCTCTTCTTTTTACCCAGTATCGAGAATACTTTTTGAATAGGGATAACCCTCACTTCACAGTGCAGTGCAAACAACCAAAGAGACAGCTGTACGTGACCATAAATATCCCCCCACATGTTGTTTTTCTACTTACAATTCACCTCACTATATATGATGCTCAATCTAATATGCATACCCCTTTCCCCCCTTGCTCATCAATAGCTATTGACTGGTTCAAAAATAGCAATCCAAAGTCACCCGTGGTGAAATCTCACCTCTGGGTTTTGTTATTTGCGTCAACGTAGCGATGAGGTGCGCTGCGGTGACTGCCTGCCATTTCTCATTAAGAGCGACATCGGAAATGGCCTCTCTTCTAGATCACGAGAGACAAAGGGAGGGGCAAGACTCTGTGTGTGCCTGTGTGTGTTTCTCACTAAGAGGAAGAGAATGATAGAAAGGTAGAATGAGCGACAAGAGTCACGGAAATGGGGGGAAAAGAGTGAGAGAACGAGATAAGAGAATCAGACAGACAAAGTCACGATAGAACGACAGACAAAGAGATAAAGAGATGGAATGGAAGACGGGGAGAAGTTGGGGGTGGCAGCACAGGAAGCTGCCTCCTCTTTCTATTCCGAGGGTTTCTTTACCGCTCTGCCTTTGAGGCCTCGCTAGTGTCACATTAAGATCATCCATTTGAGAATCTGAGACAAGCCTTTGATGTTCTTTGTGCATACACAAACAGGAGAGTGGAGTGCTCCTTTGACAATTGCCAACTCTACAGAAATATCTTTTTGTAGTCTGAGTCTCTGGCCTGCTAGGGACAATGTTATCATCAGAGAGTGCAGTGCAAACTAGTGAATAATTTAATTTACCTGTTCATATTTCATCACTGAATATATTAAATAGGTTTTTTCCCACCACTCTCACTGTAAAACATCGAGAAAACTATGTTCCCCAGTCCTACGATGTCACTGCTTTTTTTTATCTCTTTTTTTTTTGTCCCTCAGTTGGGCAAAATAATGAAAGAGTGTAGGAAAAACTCAAACACCCACCAAAAAGTAGGGAGAACTCACGAAGACGTTCCTGAATGCATGTATTGTAGACAGATATTTGATAAAAGGAGTGTCTTGCTCTTTCAGGAATAAAAGCGGTTGAAAAGCAATTCACGGAGATTTAAAAATATGTGCATTCGGCAAGTGGAGTCATCAAACATGTCGAAGTTTTTCCTGAAAGTTTGCTTATAATGGATTTCTTTCCTGGAAATAAAAAAAGGTATGATGCAAACCTCTAAACCGGGATTTAAAAAGCCTTGTGTTGCTTGTTCATTAAACAATCGACAGACTTTTAAGCACTACACTGGCAAATAAGCCTTAGGGCATTTTAAGAACTTTTATCTTTTTTTTTGATAAATTCTGTGTATTGAGCAGTCCGACATAATGGGCCAATTATACTTTAATGATCAATGAAGAACTTCACTTAGGCCTGTAATAAATGAACTGATGGCTCACTTCACCTAATCTATACCTTGACTCTCTCTGCCCTCGGCTCCAGTCAGTAGACATCATGACTGTGATAAAGCCTAGAGTGTGGAGAACGGATCTACTGCTGCATTTTTTTTAAGATTTCAAATTTGTCATTGTTTAGAAACTTTCAAAACCGTGAAAGATTATCATTGTCAAACAACCTCATCCAACCTTTATGAATCTATGTTTTCTCATACAGAACCAAGAATTGCAAACTTATTAATCTTGCTAGGAAACCTGTCAAAGATCATTTCAACAACCACCAGTTGCAAGGGAAATGTGTACTTCCTGACCGCTTGAGAGTGGTTGTTGGAGGTTGCTGGCAGTCACTGTGAAATCGATTGCTAAAGCCCCCTTTCACACAGGCCTACAGATCACTCAGTGGTCACCTGGTAACTATGAAGGGTCATAAGGGAAATGTATGTTTTCTGCAACTTTGGCAAGTGGTTGGTGGATATTGCTGGCTGTTGTTAGGTAAAATTGGTTGCAAAGCGGTATTTGGTGTTTCACCAAAAACCTCCTTGCTTTGGTCAATGGCATGTTGCCACAGTTGCCAGTAGTTTGAATGGAAGATGCCGACATGTCTGCAAAAACTTGGAAACGACTCACATAGCAGTAAATGTGAAAAGTGCAGTTAAAACTGGAAACGGACAAGTTTCGCCTTCAAAGTAAAACTTGTGCTTTTTGAAATGTGTCTCTTTTTTTCAAGAACATCCACAGACAAGTTGGTGTCTTCATGTATTTTTTCTGCATGCACAGCAACCTCATTCAGACACACATATGTTATGTTTTTATTATTCTAGAATTGTTATTATTATTGTTCCCAATGCTGATGTGGCAAACTTATCACAGTTTTTTTTTTTTACTTAAAGCGTTAAAAAAATCATAACTATCAGTAGTATCAACACATCAGAACCCTTCCAAACCTTATCCAGTGTGCTTATTATTTCCCATTTTTAAATGCAGCGAAACCAGTGCATTATATTTTGTCAAAACATGCACAGATGGTATAATCTAAACGTATGACTTGTATATTATACTCTGCCTCCTGGACAAGATTAGGCCCGGCATCTTTATGTGCTAGAAGATATCTATTCAAACACGGAGTCTCACAAAGATGAGACATAAAACAATACAATGATAGTCTACCACAAAAATGCTGTTCCACAGTCCCCAAACAAGAGCTGCTTCGACTGGACTAGTCATTATTAGAAACCTTTCACTCATATGCTCGTTAACACTGGGTGCCTACACGTTGTACGCCTTCTTATATTTTCCTATATCTTTCAGTTCTGAGCCGCGGCTCGTGGCACGCACAGATCAGATTTCAAAAAAGCTGATTATGGTCAGACATTTTGAAAGTTCAATTTTGAAGATTGCTGTTTGAGAAAACTTTGATCTCGAGCCACTTCACATGCCACAGCATCCTTGGGTCCAGTGCTCCTCTACTAGTGGTGTGTGTGTGTGTGTGTGTGAATTGTAAGGCACTTTGTAGAACCACTAAGGCAGGGATTATACTCGGTTGCGGGAACCGTCATGGAGAGCTGCAGACACCACAGAGTAGCCATTCTTGTTATACTTCTTTGAAGTCTGCTTGAAGTGCACCTGAAGGGTATATGCATTGGTGTGTTGTAGTGTAATGTGTCCATGGGTGTCACAGAAAATTGGTAGGCATGTGCACGTCGGCACGGAGCTTTGCGCTCGAAATTTACATCGCTTGGACCCGGTGAACCCTAGCATACTCACAAAAGCAGAAACTATAATACACCATTAAGGTTTAAAAGGTGCTATAGATGTGCATTACAGTTACTATGCAAGAAAATGTAGAGTTTTTAGTAGAGTTTGTTCTTCTTTCATAAATTGCATATCAACTGACAAGTTAAGCTTAGTTTACTGAATGAACTGCTTAGAATGTGTGTTTTACTTGTTATTTTAAGAGATTTCTCTTTTTTTTAGTCGGTTTATGTTCTCTGATTTTAAAAAAAATCGCACTCTCAAAAAAATCTAGCTCAAATTTGTGATGTGACTGAAGCACATAGATAAAGCTATAAAATTGACACATAAGCCAAACTGAAGATGTGCAGAATTGTTACAGCCCAAATTATCTGGCAGCACTTGTTTCAAGTGTGCATTTTCTCAAATAATGTACTTGTCTCCTGTATTTGCTGAATATAGTGATGAATGAGATCACAGGTTATGATTCGGCTGTATAACAGGTTTTGATCCAGTGTTGTGTTTTTCTCCCTCTTCAATCTCCAGTTCCCTTTCATTAGTTGTTTCGAATGATTAAGTAAGCAGGGGCCTGGGTAAGTGCTGGTCTGGGGTGAAAACAGACAGCCTTGTGTAAGCCTCTTCCTAGAAACACAGAGCCTCTCTCTCCAGCGGAAAGGTCTAAGGTTGTGTTCAGGCAGACAACAGCACTGAATGAAAAACCAGAGCCACCTCATTTATTCATATGCAATATTGATTCAGTCAGGGTGGCAGTGCTGAAGACTTGTGCATGGAAGAATGAAAACTTGAGCTATAATATCATAGCTGAAGTATCTCTGCAGGGATGACTTCATTTATTTTGTGGACACATACTGATTTATTTATTTAAAAGAATGCTTCTAACTATGATAAATAAATGCAGTTTATCACTGATACAGCAGGAGTTTGGCCTCTGATATTTGGGTCTTTTTAGAACTCGGAAAGATTCCTTATGGGCTTTGAAAAACTGTGAAAGGGCTGACTCTGAGCCCTCTTTAAAATCTGAGTCATACTCCTACTTGGTATTCAACTTAGCAGGATTGACCTGTGTTGCTGCCTTTGTAATTGTGATGCTGTTGCCTCAAAGCTAAATTTCTTTTTCAGGTGGTGTTTTTATCCAGTACACATGCAGATGCAGACTTAAAAAGCAGACACACCAACACACACACACACACACACACACACAGGATGTCTAACAATAACAGACAACTGATTCACAAAGCTGATGTCTAGGAAATAATCTTTTTTTTTTACTGGTGATCTGTGGGCAACCATTTCCAGCACTGGGGTTAAACCTTTTTTTTCTATAACAAGAAAATTGCAGCAAAAAAATGAAAACACTTCTGAGGGAAGAGAACCCCCACTGACATCCACAACACTCTTTCAACCCTCTGACTCTTCAGCACTCCAGTTAGCCACAAGCAGGTAGAATGAGAACTTACGATTGAGAGGCACGCTGGCATTAGCCGTCCCTAGCTTGTTGGAGGCGACGCACGTGTAGTTCCCGTAACGATCCTCTGTCATGTTGGTGACTGTGAGGACTGATCTGGAGCTGAGGCTCTTGATGTCGATACCCTGACCCTTGATAATCCTGAAAAACAGAACACAATCACAACAAATGACGCTTTGATTTCTCTCCCCGAGCACAAAGTAACGGGGGTGGAAATGGCTAGAGTCAAGGACAGCGCAAATGTTTGTCATCTTTAGTGGATTTTCAGATTGTGTAGTGGCTCATCACTCTCTTCAACAGATCTATTTATCCCTTGGTCTGCCTTGGAGAGATGCTTTGAAGGACTGCGAGGAGAGAGAAATGACCCAGAGGTGAACCAGCTGGGTGCCACTTGACATGTTGTTCATCGTTTTTGTTGCAGGTGCAGCCGGATTATAATAAATCCTACTACAGTTGTGCCTGGCATCTGTGCTAAGAAACTGACAAATGTTAAATTGTTTACTGTTGTGGGCGTGATGATCTTAAACAGCCTGTAGAGATTAAAATTTACTCAGCACAGGCATATGCTATGAATCCTGATTGTGGGATTTTTGTAGATAGTACAGCTTGTTTTCATCTCAGTGGTTGCCTGTACTGCTACAGATTCATATTTAAACATATAAACCATAAAATCCTCCAGATAGGAGACATACTTCTGTCCTGGCCTTGCTGTGCCCCCCTGTGATCTCGAGCTTGGCTCTACTCGCTTTGAGAGTCACTCTGGGTTGAAGCATTATGTGCGACCTTATGTCCAGCAAATATCCGCAAATCTGTTGTTCCCTCTCCCATGGCGATTTCCTCAAATGTTAGCTGAACATTCTCTGATAATCTCAGCATGTGTCTCACCTCTTTACTTCACCGTGAAACTAGTCAATTCTCTCCTCCGTCACGTTGAAAGAAACCTCCCCATAAACACTCACCCGCTTCCATCTGAGGGCGAAAGCGGCGATGCATCGAGAAAGATTTACTTGTAGAAGCTGCCACACGCCTTCCATTATCGACCAAATGAAAAGACATCTGCAGCAATGCTATAGCTGCACCAACACACAGCCAAAATCAGGAGTGGGGCTCATTTCACATGCAGAGTAATTGGGCAGTGAAAAAGTCAGCGTTAATGCTGTACAGCAGCTACACATGCTCCATGCTTAAGTCCTTATACTAATGTCCTGCTCATAATGAGGAGTAAATGAAGAAATCAACATTTAGTCATGTAAGAAGTCACAGAAAGAACAAGTCCTTGAATTAAGTAAAGACTAGAATCACGCCAACTTGCCTCCTTAGTAATTTGAATAAATTGAATCCACCCTATAATTACAATTAGCACAGTGTGAGCTGATGATTGAAATTGTGCTCACCAGGAGTGGGTAAATGACGGGTAATAGGGGTAATTTGGTTTTTAAATTCAAGAACTGACACTTGAATCTAGACTGATTGATGTATGCGTCGCGAATGATTTAAGCCAGTTGCCAGCAAACATTTTATTAGGATGCAAGGTGAGGACAAGGCACAAATGACTCTCACTGGAACATTTCTGTGTGCTCTCCCCAGAGGCTGGCTGGATGGCAGAACAAACAAACGCACTGTCTCTGGAAAAAAAAGCAAACAAGCAGAAGTAATACATTTTCTATCAAGTAAAGGTATGACCTAATAACACAAGCATTATTGTCAAATGTCAGCGTGAACGATTGCAGTAAAAATTTGATGTTTAGATGTGGACGTTAGACTTCCGCGGGAAAAAAGTATTCCCGGGTAATCATAAGGATTTCTTTATATTTGTGTCTGCCGGCCCATTTTTCATGGTGTGTTGACTTGTCACAGCAAGAAAAGGACACACAAAACTAATTTCGTTAACAATGCCTCAGCTCCAGTGAGAGTCATGGTGAAACGGCGTGCACAATACCAGAGCCTTGTAAGTTCACTTAAATGCAAGGCAGTGATTTTCCTCTTTTATTGATTACACGTGTTCTTTTAGCTCAATGACATGCAAAAGAAATCTGGTATGAAAAAAGGTGGGTATGTGGGTATGCAGGGATAAGGCGGATAAACAATCTGGACTCACCTTTTTTCACCCTTGTACCATTCAAATGTTGGAGAAGGCACAGCAGCAGCCTCACATCTTAGCAGGGCTGTGCGTCCCAGACCGACTCCATGGCTCTTTATGTCGTGGATAGATGGGGCAACTGACGAAAACAAAAAAATTAAAATAAGACATCTTAGCAAGACTACCCACAACATTAGCATGTGCCATTTGCATAAGAACAGCAGTGAATGCTCTTATTTTGATGGCGAAGGGTGGCTGCACTTGAAAACTGCTGACACCCTGGTCAGTGCAGACATTGCGAGGTGTAAGCTCAACATTCAAAATCTACAAAGGCATATTTGGAGAGGAGAGAGGGCACCCATCCCCTGTGTTAGGAAAGTCAAATAAATTGCACTGCATGGTGATAAATGGCTTAATGGAAGTTCAAAGACTCAATGGCAGAGGCAGGTTCAGTGAATGCAAAATCAGACTCCTTTCATGTGTTGAAGTGTGGTGTTAATCTCTTTGCCAGTGTTATGTAGGCAGCGATGGCTTTTAAAGCAACCCAGTCCTTCTCCACTTCAAGCAACAGAGCCTTGAAATAATGTTATATGTTTGTGTTTTATAGATTGACAACATAATAAAAGTGGTAGACCAAAAACAAAAATGCCATTTAAAATACAAAATCTCATCTAAAATGTAACTAGAGGTTAAACTCGGGGAGATGGGCCATCTTGTTTAAGAGGAGGTCCTCAGTCAAACAGTAAATAACAAAACCAACACAAGTGCAGACCAAACCACAGCTAAGATTGGTGATACCAAAATGAATGAAAAACTAAGTAACGGCCCAATAATGTCACCATGTCAACACGAATATACCATCAGTTTTACTTTTTTTGCAGGTATGTAAGCCATAAAAAACACAACCAGTTTGGGTTTGGTAGATTTCTCCAGTCTGATGGTCTTTAAACTTGAAAGCATATCTCGCATTTTCTTGACACACTCAAAACGTTGTTGCATTAGTGAAAAGCTGTTTTCACTGATGCACCGCAGTCCTGGATGTTTCTAGACATCACCCTGTAGAGGTGCACCCATCATATTTGATACATGTAGGTTTTTGTGAGTTTTCAAGACTTCTACATCATCAGTGTGACCGCACCACCCAAAAAAAAAAAAAATTAAAATGAACTGCACAACACATTTCTAAACAATTAAAAAAAAAGAAGCCAGATGTAGCAAATATGATATGAAATATGAAATCATATATGGAAATTAAAATGTAAATCATTTTTAAACAAGTTTGTCAGATGGTTCAATAAATTTTCCATTTTCAAAAATTTAAATTTTCTGGCAACTATTTCATATTTCAGGCTTTAAGGGGGTAAAGCGATCCAGCTGTCCGGCACAGCTGGATCGAACATTAAATGGTCTTTAACCTGCCAGGGTCCCCCAGTGCAAAGCAGTCCGTAAGGCTGTCCGCTTATAGCAAAAATCCAGATTATTTTGGTCAACAGTGCATGTGAATTTTTTAAGCAGCTGCAGGCAACTGTTAAAAAAATACTTGGGCAGGTTCACCTTTGGAAGCCCTGCGAGTTCTGCTTCCTTGATATTGAGCTTTTTGACCAAAGGGTCTCCTTCAGTGGAAGGCTTGAGCTGAAACTAACCAGGGAGTGAGTTTGAGCTTTTAGGGGGTTGTAAAAGTGCACTGCTGTAACAGTGGGGAAAAAAAAGAAAAACAAAGGGGGGGAGTGTAAGCATTTTATGGCAATTACTTTGTTTTCATATTAGATGGAAGTCAAAATGGCCAAGCACAATAAGTCCATGTGTAGGTAATTGTCGAGCGGATTCAAAGCGAGTGAGTGGGCGTAATGTGCCAGGACTCTTGAACTCCACTGCACATGCAAAGTAGGGTTACCACTGGTCTGTAACTAGTACTGAATCAATAATACAACTGTAACTGTACTGTGCTTTCTTATTTGGTAAGTAAAACATTTAGATGAGCAATATAATATTCAAACAGCATTTGTTATTAGGTTTAGTTCAATGCATTTGACTCAATCAATTTTACCAAGTGGAGATCAAAGGGTAAAATTAATAGCCGACTCATCAGATGAATGATTAAGATTGTATTATACTCTGCTTAATGTTATAACATTAATTCAATTAATGCTTAAACTGTGATGAGTAAATAAAATGACACCTTTAAAGGACTGGAGACAACGCTAAACCGGTCACAGCTGAATGCACACAGTGGCTTAAACCCACTGGGATTTTTATGACATATTACCTTCATAGATCGCCTGCTTCTTCACTGAACAACCGAGGCAAAGAAACAGGAAAAACCAATCATACTATCACACAGAGCTCAATCTGACATTGTGTATTGTGTAAACTTGGCTTGACTTTCCAAAAGCCTGACAAACAATAAAACTGTTCTGAACAACCAAGCAGATGCACAGCCATTTCAGATACAAGACAGGGCAAAATTACTTTGTGTCACTCACACTGTTTCTGATTAAAAGCATATGATACATGGAAAACGCTCGCACTCTTTAGACCAGTCCTGCAGCTAGCAGTAAATTGCCCAGCCATGTTTGAAAGTAAGATGGGGACTATTTATATTCCTGACAATGAGCTTTAAAGAATGACCTGTCAGTCTGAGCAAAAGCCCCTTTCCAGTGGAAGGACTTGGCCAAGAGCCTGGAAGACTTTACTTTCAATTGCATTTGGAGAGACCTGAGTATGGAGTGAAAAAGCTTCTAAACATAACCCCCAGCACGTCAAACTCCCCCAAAACAACGAAAATTCAATGAAGACAGAATCTGGTTCACTCCTACAGAACAGGATAGCATTCATGTGTTTTATCCACTTAGATTTACAAATCCTTCAACCTTTGATCATACAGTACTTTCTATGAGATGGCCTTGATTTGAAGTGCTGCATGGAACCAATGCACGCACAGACTTTCCCTGCAGCCTATGACACTCAGCGCAGATAGATGAAGTGGGATGCAACAGATTTGGGCAAGGTGAAAGCGAAGCATGTGATCATTTGTACATGTGTCATAAAATCATGTAATAGAGGCACACAAAGATCACGGTGTGCTCTGTGATGATGGATGCCCTTCCACCAACCTTTCTTCTGCATCCTAATGAGCACATTCACAGGACTAGTGTATGTTGATTTTCTGTCCTTGCATGTGTGCCAATTATACCATTAGTTCCCTCTTTTGTTGCTCCGCTGAATAATCTGAAGGACTTAAGATAGTGAATCAAGCAATGGGTTATGCTAGGGCTCTTCCTCTTCATTTATCACTGCATGAAATGTTAGGCCCCATGCTGTGGCGGTATTAGTAGACCTTGACTGGATGTCTGTGCATGTTGTGTGTGAATGTGCACTGTGGGTGTGTGTACCCTTGTGTCTGTGGTCTAAACTCAAAGTATGACAATTTTTCTGCTTCAGAAACTTCAAAAATCTGTTCAAACATCACAGATTACTTCAGAGCTATATTTAAACATAACCAGCATTAGTGGCTACTGCACCCTGAAGACAGGTCACAAGAAAGTTACTGTATCTTTGCAGAGGAGCAGTAACAACCTGCGGCAACTAAAACAAAACAAAAGTTTCTAAAGCACATAATAAAGTAACATCAGAGTGTCTGGTGTCTGACACTGTGCTTTAAACAACAGATGTACTTAAAGAAAAAGATGAGAAGAAGCAGAGAAAATTGCAACAGTGCTCTGCAGCACAGAAATATAAGCCAATAACAAGTATGACAAAATCAATGTAGTATGCTGACCAGCAGAGGCTTAGCAAGTCCTCGTAATCCTCCATTGGTGGTATTGTGTGGGGCCATTGATTATCTGAAGGCTCTGAAAGCACCAGGGTGACCCGGCTGTCTTGTTGTACAGTTACTAGGACAGTGGACAGGGTGGCTCAGTCAGGTGAGTCAATACTTCAAACCTCACACATACAGACATTTTTTATTTATTTCATTCTTCTTAGAACAGGAGGGTATTTCCTGCATAGAGAGTTTTTTCACGGCCACCCTCGGCCTAGAGAGGTTTTATGAAAAGTAACGGAAATAACCACGACTCTAATAAAATTATTGCCTACACTGTTAAGACTATCTGGTTCTGATTAAATCGAGCATTGCAGATGTGTTTAGCAAATAATCTTTCTGTGAAAAACGTAACACACACTCACTGCTTTTATGGTATGCTGACCAATCAAGCTTATGTGCATATCTTCAAACATCCATCCGGACCCAGGGATAGACCCTGAACTGCAAACCACAAAACCACTGGAAAATTGTTTTGCTAAATTTGCATTTCCTCTCTGGATTATTTTGCTGTGTTCCCTTTAATATATTACCAGCTGGATCAGCTATTTGTCAAATGAACACTGTGCTTTCTTCATTAGACTCAAAGGATTTCCTATTTTCATAGTTAATTAAGTTTACTGTTCTCCATCAGTAGTTGGTTAAAATGCTCGGGATAAAAAAATCAAACTAAGACAATGAAAGGATTGAGAAATGTGCTGTTAAAAATGTTAGGCACTTCAGGTGTTCATCCGTTCCACAGCACAGCTCTAAACACAGGGCGCAGTACAATAATAATGCCAGCGATCCAGTCATGCAACATGCCATGTATTTAGAAAAACTGTATAAGTGTGCAGTTTGAACTGATGTTGCTTATTTGCAAAGGCAAAGGCAATCAGACAAATGTTTTAAGCATTTTTCTATTTGCTGCACTTAATTTGAAAACTTGAACCATGTAAATGCATCATCTTACTGGCCAGCATACAATATGAGCACTACAGGCTGCAAAACTCCAAGAGTGGTAACTGTGACTAGAAGGCTTTTCTTGAAGGACAGTTGTATTTCTGCAAATGGGCAAATTCAAAAAGCAATTTGGGTCCAATAATTGTCTTTTTTTTTAACCACAAGTCATTCAGCGATTTCTAATGTAGAAAAATATCTTTTATAGCATTGCAGGTATTGCAAAATACTATAATTTTATATGCATATCAATATTATCAAGTTCTCCCAATTTGGACCTTGGCACTGCGATCTGTTAAGACAGATCACAACCATAAAATCCAGTACAATCCAATAAGTCCAATTTTACCTTGCTGGCATATCTTATATCATCATATATTGTGCTATACACCATCAGGATTTTGGAGAGTAATGCAAAGTAGTCCACTAAAAACCATGAAGCCCCAATAATCCAGGTAATTTAATGTCTAGGGAATGCTGGGGTGGTGCTGTAAATCATGCCTGAAGTCACGGTGGCTCCACCAGATGGGGGTGAGCGGTTGGGTCCAGGAATAGTACAAGCATGGCAGAAAAATGAGGACTATAAGGCCCTGGCAGGTGACAAATGGGCAGTTACAGATCGATCACGAACCAAAAGCCATTACATCTGCATTATCAAAACAAAGGTGATGTCTCCAAATGTGTATGCAAACTGTACAAATATAAATACTTTAAAGATACATAACAAGTGTGACCTTTTTCCATCTCGTATTAATGGACAGGGTTTGCTCACAAAGCAAAATACCTTAATGTACAAGGCTTCGTTGAGTAGCGTCCCTTAAACAATCCTCGTGTGACAATTGATGATTAATTGGTGTACTTCAAGGATGAATATGATTTATTTAGCTACATACTATTGTTTGCCAAGAGAACCCAGAGAACGCAGGCTTTTTAATTAAAAGATCAATTAATAACCCTACCTCTTCAGCCAGATTTGAAAATGAGTTTTCATTGCAATTAAGAAATGGACTCATCAGTGCATGACTTGTCAGCTTACACACAGAGACACTGTTCCCCACTGCCATCTGTGGGCTTCTTTGTCCTCCTTTTTTTTTTCCTCAGTCAGGAATGGTTCTTCTGCCAAGATTTATTAATTCATTAAGATTTCTATTCAGAACAGCTAGGGAACATTGTGTTCCTTCTTTTTATACAATGCGAGGCATATAAATAACCGGCTTAGTGTGCAGGACTGTGTGGGTCGACAACACCAGGGATTCAATCTATTGTCTGTGTTTAACACTAAATGGCTCAAGGTACACAAATCCTCACCTATCTTCCTAAATACACACGAGCTGACGAGCTGTTTCGATGAAGACAATGGTACAGTCGACACACGCGGAAATATCATTAATCCATTGTTACGAGAGAGTTCAGTAAGTCATCTCCGATTGTGTGAACATAATAACCATGTTATAGACGATTTCATGTAAGCCTGTGATGTTATTCGCCTTACGCTCAACATTATTACTTATTTTGTCACTAAAATGGGATGTCAATTTTTAAAAGTAAAGAAAAAAAGGAAGTGTACTAGCCAGAACATTTATTCTGCACAAGATCAAGTTTCCGCTCATTTATTCATGCCCCTCATGCAGCAAGGAATCCAAATAGCAATCAAGACGAGAGCTTTGGAGAGATGTAGAGAGATGGATTTACATCCAAACAGCTTGAGGGTACTGGCTTTAACTCTACTTAGGATTGGATCAGAATCCAATTCTAGGAAGCCTTCTCTTTTGAATCGTAAGCCACAGTATTTCAACAGATACGGCAAACTGTCGACAAACGCTCAACGGAGACTGCGTGTCTGATTTTAAAATACTCCCGACGCCAGTTTTCATTGAACTGTGCGATGAACGTTTATTCCACCTTTGATTCAACCTTACCATCCACCGCTGCGCTGAGCCTGATATGGACACACAGTATGTAGGTCATGCATTTTGCAAAATGTAATAAATTCTGCATGCCTCTTTGCAGCTGTTACAGTGTATAATGATTCTTTGTAAATACAATAACTATCAAAAAAAATAAATAAATAAAGCCAGCACAAACATGCCCGCACTCCACTAATAGCTGTTTACTCCAGTGTCATTACTTGACATTGTAATGTTGGGTGGTCATGAAGATGTGTCTACTGAACACAAGTAAACAACTTTAGTCTCTTATTTATCAGAGATGGTCGTGACTCCCCAGAACCACTCTGTCAGCAGAGGAGCATGTTGTGGGTGTATCTACCAGGCCGGGGCCTGAATTCCAAACAGGTATGGACGGCTGGGGTATTAGAGGGAAAGGAAGGTTAGGAGCAAACAAAAGACCAGGTGATGTAAAGAATTAGAAGTATTCTCAGTGTGCTCGTGCATTCTGATTTTTTTTTTTTCAGAAAGCTATCAATACCGCTGGTTAAATTACTCACAGCAGCTCTGATGTGTATGGTGATTAAAAATGATCACAGTTTTGCTGGACAATTAGTGTAAGCAGGAAAGAGCGAGGTGCTCTTCTTTTTATAATCACAGCCATGGCGAATATGTGAGCAGAATTCACAGCTGCAGGGTACTGGAGGAGGAAGGAGGCGTAAAAATGGCTGGCAAACTCCGAAGCATACAGGGTACGCTTTCACTCTGAAAAGCAAGTGAAAGCTTGCCACGAAGGAGCCAAAGTGATATTAAAAAGGAAGACAAACCTGTACTGGTTAAACCTTTAGCCTGAATCGAGGGATGCTGTCATACAAAATTATACGCGGTCAGAAGTTTGCATACGCTCACCATGGGCATGAATATAATGGTAATTTTGGGCTTTTAATCATGTCTTTGAACTGTGTACAGCACACATCTTCAATGGTTAAAAAAACCAAACTGGGCGCACAGAAAATCCAAAATTTATTTTGGATTTTCTCTAATCCACATAGGGTCAGAATTATACATGCAAACTCACACGTACATTCACCTCAAACTTTCAGTAACTGATGCCTTTTAACTTGACAAGGCCGTCCACATGGACAAAGCCGAGTGCCTTCTGGAGAAAAGTTTTGCATATAGGGCTCAACAAATTTATCAGCGCACCCGTCATAAAAACAAGAAAACGCAAATACTTTTTTAGAAATCTGTCAAAAAAAACTGTTAAAAAATAAAATTCACTGAATTCACTGAAATGTAATCAGCATTTTTATTCCCGGCACACTGGACTTCTCTGAGAACTCATTAATAAATCAAGCATAACCATTAAAACTAATCTGTCTGTTCAGGAATGCAAGCAAATAACTAGTTTTACATCTTAATCAAAAATTCTAATGTGCCTTAAAACAGTAAATTTGAAAAGAATAAACAACAACAATAATTATATTTTGTTTATAAAACCATAATTTTGATTAAAGAGTTTGCACATATTGGTGGATTAATCGTTACAAAAACATTACAATAATTTGGTAAAAAACAATAATGTTAATTTAGGGCTTCATGGCACAATTTAATGACCATGACTGAACAATAATAAAAACACACGCTCCACCAGCAAAACACAAAGTAAAAGCATTTCAAGTGGTCTATAAAGTGGCACCACTGCTGTTCCCAGCACTGTGCAACTTGAACTTTCCTGGACTCGTATGGATGACTAAAGCTATGTTAAAAGACAGACAGAGATCAAACTTCTGATGTCTGGCACAGCAGAGGGTGAAAGCTTGAAAAGCAGATCATCATTATTGTTTGGAAATACTTCAGATTTAGCACAAGTCATGTCAACCGATGACAAATCATATTCAAAGAGTTTTGTCTGCGCTGCAAAGGAACACAATTAACTTATTCAACTGCCTCAAAATACACCTTAAGAAACAGTATGACGAATGCATAAAGTGCAGGAAAAACAATGCAATGGTTGCTAATGTAAATTGGAAAATAGTCACCTTAGCGGACAAAGATGTGTTATCGCATCGCTGAGTTATTTTTCCCAAGCCTCACGAGAAATTCAGAAGGATCTCACAGCAGTCGAGTACTTCTCTCTAGTTTTATTTACATTCATGGTGGAGGTATAATGAATGGAGTGACTTTATATTTAGCTTCTAAGAGATGTAGGTCAGGTGAATAAATGCATGATTTAAACGCATTATTTAATTAATGAAGGTAAAATTAACTGGAATGTAGCCCAATGTAAAAGGATGTAAAAGAGTCTTAAAAGAACCCTGATGATTTCATTTTCTTAAGTTCATCTTAAGAAAATAAATGTAAAATAAATGAATACCTGACTTCACAGCTCCTTCTCATGCTTCTTATTTTAGATAATAGCCAAATTGTACTTCTGCAAAACATCCCGATATCTGCAAAGTTGATGTGAAATTTTGTCCAAATTCTTTAAAGTTAGGGTTAAAATCTTTAAGTAAACATTTGTGCCACACACTATCAAATTCCCTCTAGGTATTTCAAACAGCTTCAGATGAAGCAACTGAAACAGTGACGGGCAAATAAACGTAGCACGACAAGACAGTCGGCTGTCTCCGTTTCTTCCGTGTGTGACTAAAGTTTGTGCAAACTGTCAAATCTCATCTTGCAACATGATGATGTTCAAACTCTGTAGTCTCACTTGTACAATAAGAGGAGCAGACACCTCTCTCTGGAGGAAAAGAGCTCCCAAAACTAGAAAGCGAGGTCAAACACCTTTGATTGTTCGTCTTAAAAAAGAAACAGGTTTCTGTTATTGTTTTATCTGCAGCGTTAGTGATGGATGCCTTCATTCTGCTACAAGGTGGCTTCATTAATTAATCAAACACCAGCTTTTTATCTCAGGCGGAGGTGTTCCACGGTGGTTTCCTTTTCATTCATCCCTCCGACTCAACCACCTAGATGTGATATTTATGCTTTTGAGTCACACTGTGCAGTGAGAATTTCAGCCAGTAATGGCACCCACCTGCAGTGAAGATGAATATGTAAATTTAAAAAAGTAGGTCAGAGATCAAATTTCATCAGGTAGAATCACAGCTGAAATATCCTTTCGCCAAGTAGGGTTTTTTAAGCCAATCTGATTCTAGTGCGACCTTATGGATGCCTGCCATCACTCAGGTTTAGATGATAAAAGTATTCAGTCGCCGTTCATTTATCGCCAGGAGCATAAAGGCAAGAAGCCCTCTCAGGCCAATAATTTAATTAATGCTGCCAGATGAAGGTAGGACATTTGAGCCTTAGAGAAATTCATGCTGGGGTTACATGTACTGGACTTAACACTCGGGCAGTGACAATGCCTGCGAAAGTCTGCCTCTAACTCCTCCTATCATAGAGAACCAAATGGCAGGCTTAGTGGCCCGGTGTTATTATAACTGCAAATATGTTCGAGCTTAATTTTATTTTCATTACCTTGGTTTGCTTATTTTAATTAGTGGCCCTAATCTGCAATTAGCCCAGAGGTCAGCTATACCCACAGCTTTGAAAAAAGGCATTGTTTTGAACAAAATTGTCTGGACATGTATTTAATTAGACTGTTAACCCTTGAAATGTCAGTGTCACTCAATCCTCTGCTGTCTTATTAGAATGATGAAGGGAAAAAATATTATAGACTTCACTGATTGATGAATATGAATTCATTTAATTTAACTGCTGTTAGCAAGAAAAAAAGAGGATCAGTGGTGATACCATAATGGAGTCAATGCACGCCATGATAGCCACTTACACCGTTACCAATATCGAACGATACCGCTGCGCACTTTCTGTTATTTTGCCATTCTCATTTCTTTGTGTTTTGCTTAGAAGCTTTCTCGTCATTTCTTTAAGTAGTCTTCACAAATATTTCAGGTTTTTGAAGGACATTCAAAGCTCTTATTTGGATGCTGGCTGCCTTTTGCTTTGTTCTTTGTCAAGATGATCAAAAATCCTGAGTTCAGGGGAGGCCAATCCATGATTTGTAATGTTCCATTGTGCATTTTTCTTTTTTCTACTGCCAGTATTGTAAAAGGTATGCTTTGGCGGCTTTGGCAGTGTGTTTGGGATCATTGTCATTCTGAAATTAAAGCTGTTGCCAATGAGATGGTTTCCAGATGGCATCGCAGGGTGGATCCAAATCTGTCTGTATGTTTTCTGCATTCATAATTCTTTTAGTTTTGACATGATCCCCAACACCACTGGCTGAAATGCAGCCCCAAACCAAACAGAGCCCCCACTGTGTTTTGCAGATGGCTGTAGACTATGAGGTGCCGTAAGGGACACTATTACTGAAACGCTCTCACACACACTACTGAAATTTTATCTCTCACACACACTACTGAAACGCTCTCACACACACTACTGAAATTTTATCTCTCACACACACTACTGAAACGCTCTCACACACACAACTGAAAACCAACACATTTCTGTAGAACAGGAAGGCGTTTCAGTAGAACAGGAAGGCATTTCAGATGAACAGGAAGTTGTGTCCTGACCAGGAAAGTGAAGGAAAGTGGTACATTTCAAACCACTCCACAGATGTCTACTCAGCAACCTGCTAGTGGCCTAAGTGAAGCAGCCGCATTACTTAACAATATATTAGCCTCAGCAGAGACCATCAGAACTC
>VUQG01045468.1:33403-52794 GCA_015106755.1 Etia nguti | reverse complement strand
CATGTGCAATAAGACTAAGTGCAATACTCTTTTCTGACAAAGTTGTATTTTTACTCAGCTGTATATAGCATTTGTATTCTATTTTTATCCTATTGTATATATTATTTTATTTTATTCTATTGTATATAGTATTTTATTTTATTCTATTCTATTCTGGACAGTTGTGTACAGTATCTTATTCTTATTCTATTCCAGTGTTCTCTAATTTTTGCTATATAACTTTGCACTGTCCACTTTCTGCTGTAACAAAACAAATTTCCCACGTGTGGGACTAATAAAGGTTATCTTATCTTATCTTATCTTATCTTATCTTATCTTATCTTATCTTATCTTATCTTATCTTATTAACATTTGCACATGCACAGCTCTCTGAATTTCCTGTCAATTAGACTGAGATCTGGACATTGCTGCACATTTGATTATTTCCTCATTTTCTTTGATTATTATCCTGTTGCATGATGCAGTGTGGGCCAAGCTTCAGCTGTTGGACAGATTACCTCACATTTACTTAAACTGAATTTAGAATACTTTAGTATAAAGAGGAGTTCATGGTCCACTCTGTGACTAAAAGGTCTCCAAATAATCAGCCCCTGAAAACTGAAAGTTGGTATGAGGGGTTTATGCTGATATTGTGTGATATTTGTGTTTAATACTTGAATGGGAAGATATTAATGTCATAAAAGCAGTTTGGATTGCTTTCTTTCCCTTTAATAAAAGAAATCGTCATTTAAAAACTTCATGTTGTATTTGCTTGGGTTATCGTTGACAAGTTACCCCTCAGTCTAAAAGGCTTGGAGTATAGTTGTTATCCCGTGGACACCCAACTTGGTGAAAATGATAACTCGAGAACCTGGTGAGAATTAATACTTTAGGTCAGGCGTCCACAGCCTCCAACATCAAAAGAGCCATTTTAGCTCCTCCTACCAAACAACGTGAGAAAAAGAGAAAGTACACACGGGTGACAGATGGTCAGATGTAACTGGGAGAGGATAAATTAAGTATTACTACATATAGTATGAATAGTAATAGGATTACCGTTAACCCTAATTATAACCTGTGGCTCGTGAGGGAGCAACAAGTTGCCAACCTCTGCCATAGGTGCTTCTACTCATCTACCTCACTTTCTGCAGAGTTAAATCGCTACAGAGCTCCAAAGTTTATGTGGTCTTCAGATTAGCTCAGGAACTGTGTGTAGAGAGATTCACCGAGGTTAATGCAAAGTGTTTGCAGCAGTGGTGTAAAGTATGCCATCACTGGACTTTAGAGCAGTGGAGATGTGCTCTCTGGACTGATAAGTCATGCTTCTCTGTCTGGCAATCTGATGGACTGGTCTGGATTTGGCAGTTGCCAGGACAACGGTACTTGTCTGACTGCATTGTGCCAAGTGTAAAGTTTGGTGGTGGTGGTGGTGGTGGGGGGATTATGGTGTGGGATTGTTTTTCAGGGGTTTGAGTCAATCCCTTAGACATTTTGGACAATTTTATGCCCCCAGCTTTGTGGGAACAGTTTTTTGTTTCAACATGACTGCTCACCAGTGCACAAAGCAAGGTCCATAAAGACATGGATGAGCAAGTTTGGTGTGGAAGAACTTGACTGGCCCGCACAGAGTCCTGACCTTAACCCGACAGAAGCCCTTTGGGATGAATTAGAGCCGAGACTGTGAGCCAACATCAGTGTCTGACCTCAGAAATGTACTTCTGGAAAAATAGTCAAAAATTCCCATGAACACAATCCTAAACCTTGTGGTATAAATATGAAAGATGACACCCAGAAAGGGGACGGTTTAGCAGATGGTGGCTCCAGACCACTGCTCTCTCCTTATCCTTTGTGACTTATTTTTTCTCTAATTTTGCTTTTTACTTGTGTCCCTGTCACCATTTTGCTGGAAAGGACATTAAAATGTATATATTTGTATCTAAATCGTTCCAAATAAAAAGCATTCAGTCTTGTTTTGTGTTTGTCAGGTAACCTCGGGATCGTCCAGCTAACATGGCCACTGAGTGAGTAAAAGTTTTACTATTTCTTGTAAATCATGTAAGTTTATTTTCCCTGTTTGTGTAACCAGCCAGTATGCAAAGGAACAAGCGGTTCCCTTCACAAGGGCTGTTTGGTTTTATTTTTATTCAGTGTGTGACATTTAGCTTGCATCCATCCTAACTGCACTGATTACTCTATTATTAAATTATTTATGGGCCACTAATGAGACATGCGTATTTTTTCCACGATCTCTGGATGGTTCCAAAGTTTTAAATTCTTGTTTAATATTAAAAGCTCTTAGTTTTGCTTATTTCATCTTTGATTTTCACTTATTCTTTGGTACTCTGTGTAGTTTTAGTTACTGTTTGTATTTCTAGACTTTCATTAATCCCTGCTTTATTTCCCTCTGACTCATTCGATGTTTACATCCTCTGTCTGTCCTTTCCTTTCGTTATGATTGTTTTTCATTTCCTGATTTCGCGATTTTGTGTTTTAATATCTTAATCTTCTGTGTTTTGTATTCAGTTTTACTTTGTCACTGATGATCTTCAACTGCATCTTTTCACCTTTCTGTGTCTACCCTGATTATCTTTTTGTGTATAAATAGTGCTGTTTCCTGTCAGTACTTGTCAGTCCCACCACAGGACTGACAAGTGTCTTCTCCCTTGTGCTTGCCTGACTCTTTTGAAGTTTGTTCACTGACTTTGTTGCTTTGCATTTTGTAACCTTGCAACAGTCACAATAAAGCTGCTCACTTATTTCAGTGCACTGAAAATGTATTCAAACTACAAAGGTTTTAAAGAATGAAAAAAGCCTACATGTCATCAATTCAGGAAATTAATTTAAATAAAAATTGTGCTTTGACAAAGAAATATTGATGTCACATTGGTGACCCACATGTATTACTATTTCCTTTGGGAATGGATTAAACCAATCTTAATGGTTGCAAGAAAATTGATCATCACAAATATACTTTACTTCCATCAATTATAATTTTTTGTTTCCGTCTTCAGGAAAAGGCTGTCTGCGAGGCGTAAGCACACCCTGAAGGTGAGACCATTAACTGATAAGCATAACAGAGCAAAATACCTCATACATGCCCATCTGCTTACCTGTGCTTCCTCTTACCTGACACGGGATCATGATGTAATCTCCTCAGAGCTGCATGCTCGTGGTGGCAGGTAATTTGTTGGACGCTGAAGCGACTGTGAAGGCCAAAGAGAGAGAGACGTTTTTGGCAGAGAAATGTCCTCCTGTCGAGCTGCCGTACTCCAGGGACGAGCTGTTGGTGAGAAGAAACTGCAACGTTTCAAACAATTATTCTCTTACAGTCTGTCCGCGGTGGCTCTGAGAGCTCAGTGCACTTCATCTTCAAAAATAAGAGCTTCACAGGAAGCTGTAAGGCAACAAATTGCAGCACAGTTGTGGTTTTGCTGCAGCCAGTTCTTAATTTCTTTGGTTTGTTTTGTCACAACAAACAGTTTTGACACATTTCATATTGTGTTTTATTTCTTTTGTGGGTTTTAAAATTGGAAGCATCTAAAAAAGAAAAAACTTTTATCACTATGACTTTAGGAACTGTGCCAGAAGCTTCACGAGCAGATCACCATCAGTGAAGATGAGAGATACTCCATAGAGTTCAAACTGAGCATGGTGCTGAATGAGGTGAGACACTTTTTAAAGGCTCTTCATTGCACCAGGTTGGCCTTTTGTCTTTATTTGCACCGAGTGATCGTAAAGATTAGAATTAGATACTGTATCTGTAAATGTCTTTAACCAAACTGTAACAAACCTAGGAAGCTACATTTTAATATCACTCAAATGAATTCTTTTAATTTTCTCTTGAGCACTTTAAAACAAAAAAGACCAAAAAAGTATTCTGAATACAAGTATCACATACCTGACTTTAATTTTTCAACTTTTTCAGATGGACACTTCCCCATCTTTTGGATTTTGGTCTGACACTAGGAAAGAAAAGTACATTACAGAACTGCTTACTTCAAATATTATATTGAGCAGTCACATTGTACAAGCATGCTGGCTCTGCAGTCTAGGGTGTTATCATCTCATCCCACCCTCAGGGAGTTTCTGATGGTTTGATCAGAAACATGCACATGTAGTCCTCATCTTTTAGGGCTCCTCCTTGCGTCCTCCGCCCATTACTCCTCAAAGGAGCAGATACTGATCGTGCTTCTAGGATGATGCCTATACAGCTTTCTTTGAGTAACTGGCCATTTTCTGACTTCTCCTCCACATTCTTGAGACTTTGATGGAGGACACAACAAACCTTCTTGTGAGGGCTGCAGTTGCTGTGAATTTTATAGCAACATTAACTGGAAATATTTCACATCCTTATTCCTTTTTTGAATAAGGAATAAGGAATTTTTGTCAGCATTTTAATTACTCAAGGACATTGTTTTAAAGCTAGCTGTACTTGGTGACGAATTCAGCACCAAACATCCTGTTTGCCATTGCTGTTCGCTTCATGATTGATTATTTAATCTGTCAGGTCAGTAATTGCTCTTTCTGTCTGTAATCCTCCTTCAGGTCAGGGACCTCAATATCAAGATTGTGGATTTGAGAGGAAAGTTCAAGAGACCCCGGCTGAAGAAAGTGCGCATGTCTGCTGACGCCATGCTCAAAGCTCTGTTGGGCTCCAAACACACTGTCAACATGGACCTGAGGGCCAACCTGAAGCAGGTCAAGAAGGAGGTGAAAGAGGAGGTGAGCAGCTACCTGGTTCATCTGGTCCTCACTCATTAAAATCACAGATACATAGAAATCACAAAGTTGGACTTTGTGATTTCTATGTGATTTCTTTTACCTGTGAGGTCTAAGTCCCTATCAGCGATGAGAAGTAACACCACAGACTGAAAAAAAGAGGAGTGTGCTTACTTTACCCACTGGTTGAAGCTAGAGCATTAGTATTTTTTCTTTTTCTTCCATATTTAGGCTAAAGGATTGAGTGCCAGAGCTAGATGCTACTTAGTGCTAAGCAACAGACTAATAGATAGAATAAATTAGAATTACACTCAAAGAAACAGGATCACAGAGTTCCTCAGTTTCTCTACAGCACAGCAGGTTTTAACAGTACACTGAAAGGTGTCCATAGGGAGCCATCTACAGTGGCTCCACATGTGGCTCTGGAGCTGCAGGTTTGAGACCCCTGGTTTAGGAGGTAGAGTTTCTTTTTATCATCGATGAGGACTTAATCCTCAGAAACTGTAACAATCCATTTTCTGGCCACTAGGGGGCAGAAAAAACCATCAAAAGAAGTAGTTTTTTTCTTGATTAGCAGCCAGTTTGCATCTGTTTTCAGCCTCCGGACTAACAGAGCATTGTCTGTGTTTGCAGGACAAGCAGCTGCGTGATGTGGGAGACTGGCGTAAGAACATTGAAGACAAGTCTGATAGAAAGAAAATGTTTGATAGCTAAATGCAAGGGTGACTTTCTGGACAGAAATCAGGTTTAATGTCTTTGTTAACTGAAGGGTTTTAATCCAAAGTGATGCATTTCCCCTTTAATTTTTACTTAATTTGTAGATCCTGATCTTAGTAAACATCATCTAAAGGCATATGTTTGGTGGAAGATTATGGTGCTTTCTAAGCTTCTTTTTTGGTACAGTATGTGATAAATGGCCTTTACTTTAATTCAAAGCTTGTGTCAAGGTACAGTGAAATGTAGGAAATCTGTGATGTGCACTGATGCCAGTGAAGCATGGTTGTAGTTTTTGGATATCTCACTTTGGATTATACTCATCACTAAGCTTCCTTCATGCTTTAGCCTGTATTGAAACTGTACTGTGATATATTTGTACAGTGTTACAGTTAGTATGTGTCAGATGAATCAATTCTACTTTTTTCTGATATATTCTTTTGCTTTTACTAATGTGCCTACGATGTACGTTTCCTAAAACTCTAGTTAGTGTCTGAGGTTAAAATCAAAATGCAATGGACGCATAATTTGCAAATAAATCATGACCCATATTCTAACTGGCCCAGCATGAATGAATGAATGAAACACTACAACATGCTCTTTACACACATTCATTTGGTCAGTCCTTTGCTTCTCGCTTGTTTGATGTAGATTGTAGAACGTCTAGTCAAGTGTTTCATGCCACTTAGCTGTCCAAGAACCATTAGATCTCTCGCGGTCCAAGCAAACCGTGCCATGTCCGACATGACCTGTTACCATAAACTGTAAATATCAAAAGATGGCCAGACACCATTACATAACTTAGTGGTTTGTGAAGTCCCGTTGGGAAGCTGGTTGTCAGTCTGATAACTGACACTGACATGGCCAATGAGCATATCCTGGATAATTATCTTTTCTGTCTCTTATAATAAGATAATTTATAAAATGGACCTAATGTTTTATTCATTATAACCTAAAACTAGTGACTGAGTGCATGAAATCATGAGAAAAGGAGCTTCACTTGTCAGACCCACAGGTAACATCCATCTATTATACTGTCTGCCGACATGTTAGTGTGAGGAGACAAATGGTGTGTGTCAGTATGGATACTTCCTGTAATACACTTTCATTTATTAATTAATTTCATCCATTTATTATTTTGCCTAGTTGCTTTGTGAATTTAACAGTTTATTGTTGTCTGCAAGTGCAAATATTTGAAGAAAAAAACCCACTACACTGAATATAAAAGATGGATGTAGCTTCCATGTGAAGTGCCTTAAACCTGCATTACCTCTAATGACCAGTAGGGGTCAACTGCTGGTTGCAACCCCCCTCCAGAACTTTGCTGATGAGACTGTGGGCTCACTCGCTTCTGTCCTAGTCATATTTAACATAACATTTTGTTCTTTATGAAAGTTATGGACCCCGTCAGTGGACAGCAGTATGAAAATGGTTATGCTTTATCAAGTTCCTCAGTTTCTTAGTCACATCCCTCAATTGTGACGTCTGGTTTTAAAAAGCTAAGAGGGCACGAGCCATTAAAAACGGGACTTTGGGAACCGGTTTGTATGGTGTCTTTATCCATAATTGTTAAAGAGCCTGTGGGAAATAACTAATCTGAGAAGGTTTGCATTTGCCTGAAAGCCCTTAATGGATCAAATAAAGCACAAGGCCAGTGTAGAAGAATAATTGTGCTTCCTATGTTGGAGAACTGTAACAGTACTAAATCACTTCATGCTTTTGCATTTTCATGTTTCTAAAACAAAATGTGATGTACTTTTATCGTCATTTTGCTGTCACATTAAATACAAAAGCTTCATGCTCATCTTGTTCCTAGTTTTCCTGAGTTTGTAAAAAACTGGAGGTTAATTTTAGTTAATTATTTTATTGTACTAAGATATTAACCGAGCTATTTTTACCTCTACACTTTAAAAATTATAATAATTTGATGTTTTATTATAAAGATTCAGCTGCCTAGTTTGAATTTATGGAAGAAACAACACTGAATAATGATGCTTGAAAGCCGTTGGCTTGCTTGTGGAAAAGACTGAAATAGCAGTAATATTTAGAAACGTGATCTTTGTAGTAATGGCTGCATATAATTAATTAGCTGACTTCCAAAAACCTGAATCCTAAATGTTTTTAATACACGTTTGAAAGAAGTCTGGCTTATTTTCCACAGAGCAGAAAAGGTGAGCCTTTAAATGACATCTTACTAATTTTAGATTTTAAGCTCTGTTTTTTCCCCCAAATCACTTGATTTTCTTTCCTTTCTTTGCAGATACGATCACTTAGATGTGACACAGCATGCTTTTCTGCAAAGGTACGCTGAAGTCAAAAATATCCATAAATTTAAAAGTCTTCCTGTAGTTTGATGGTAGTAAAATAAACAAATAAAATGTTATTCATGCGGATTCCCCTGGGGGTACTGGTTTCAACTTTCAGCTGAAACCTGGAGGCACAGGTGGTCCCAGTCCTGTAAGAGACACGTGTGGCATTTTGTTAAATCGTAACCAGATTTCACACCTTAAATCCATCCTCTCATGTCTGTCACTCCTGGCAGCAGGAAACAAAACACTGTGATACTTACAGTATGCGGCACAGAGCAGAAGACCGCGTGTATGAAAACTGCAATAATTTTACTCCTTCGATGGAGCAATTAGGTTGGAAAAAGACAAAAAGAAAGAAAGCTTCAGAGTCACTAGTTCACTGAATAGTGCTTGATTCACTTCGCCCAAAAAGCATTTATGTAGACATAACCGATAATGCAGTGAACTCCTTGTTATTGTAGCCAAGCCTTACACCTGCAACAACTGCTGATTGGTTTATATTTCTGTAAAGTGAAAGAACTACCTTTAGCAGCAGTAACTTGAGTTTCTCTATGATATTCTCAGTCTTTCACATTATTGTGGGGAAATTTTGGCCCACTGGTCTTTACAGCGTTCTTCAGTTCATTGAGGTTCACAGGCGCTCATTTATTAATATTATCTCTTCTGTTGGAGATTTGCTGTAAAAGGTAGACAAACATAAATCCCCCCTCTGTGTGAATAGTTGATATGCTGTGTTTGGTTTTCTCCAAATGTGGTGCCGTGCTTTATGAGCAAGCATCTCCACTTTGGTCCTGTCTTGTTCGAGAAGTCTTGTGGTTTGTTCAGATGCAGATATACAAACCTAAGACTTGCTGTCATGTTCTTTTTAGAGAGAAGAGGCTTTCTCCCAGCAACCTTTCCAAACAAGCCATAAACTTTGACATTTAACATGCTAACTGAGGCCTGTAGAGACTGAGCTGGAGCTCTTGGGGTTTTTTTTTTCAGTTTCTCTGAGCAGTACACAGCCTGACCTTGGGGTGAATTTGCCGGCACGCCCTCTCCTGACATGATTGTGTTATTGTGTTAACACACACTTGAAAGCTCCACACCTGCAAACGACCAAAACTTCTGCTTTTGGAGAGGTGCTGATAGTTGGTGATGATCAGTTAATCAAGTGCATTTAACTAACAGCACCTTGCTGATAATTACTCTCTCATTTCCTTTTGAAGGAGTAAGGGTGGATTTTGTTTTTCACAGGACTAAAAAGAATCCTGTGGAAAATTTCTATTGCACACTACTGTGTAGGTTTCTCCTGTCAGAAAATCGTTTTGTTTCACGGGTACGCTTGGAGATTGGATTTTATTAATCCACTTTTCTCCTCCACTTGACACGTCAACAATGTCTTGTGCATTTGGCATCTCATTGCTCAGTGTTACCGCAGGTTATATTTGACCTCTGCTGACGCCTGCATCATATCCTCAGATAACAGCTGCCTCTCCACTTAGATTCACACCAGCCAGAATTAGAAATGAGAGAACAGACAAGGAGAGTCATCTGAAGAGAGCAGCGTTTACAGTCTCCTCAATGCTGACCTGCAGTAACCTGTAGAAAAGTGCTGCTCACAGTACATCCTTCTTCTCACCTTTAGGATGGAAACCATAATCTCTGTCATACTCAGAGGCCTGAACATGAATAACTGTCTTCAGGACTTACAGGTAAGAGATGGATGAGAATCTGAGGGTTTGTTTTAACATAACAGACACTGTCTTGATGAAAGATTGTCATCCATGATCGACGTTGATAGAATCCAATGGATTCTGACAAAGATGATATGGATTGTGTGCGTGTATGAATTGTAACAACAGGGGACTAGTAGCTATAAATTGTAGCGTCATTAAAAACCAAGGTTCAGTAGTGTCCAATGTTAATTTACGGGGGGCTGCAGTCTGCAATTACTCTCTGTATGTAAACGATGGATGTAGCCAACATGAAGTCCAGCTCTAACCCAAAGGTGACTGAAACTTGCTGATTCAACTTGCAAGATTCAAAGGCAGCAACGTAAGTTTTGTCCATCTCTAAAATGCCTCTCTTGAGGCACTAGTGTTGCAAAAGACAACATTCATCTGTTTCTGCAAATTTCCATATAATTTTAGCACTTATTGGCTTTTCTTGTGTCTTTTTAAATATGAGAATAAGAATCAAGTAAAACCAAAGACCCCCTTTTATTTTTACTTGTGCCAGTTTCTCCACAGGTGGAGAATGATCCTCGATATTATCATTAATGTGAAATAATATATGCCATCCTTTTTTTGCACTGGCATAATCTGTGTGCATTGGGAAGATTAAAAAGTATGTCCCCAGATGGCAGATAAATATTGAGTTGAAATACTGACTTGCACTTTCTCTGAAAAATGCCGTGCACTAATAATGCATCTGCATTGCTTGTGGTACATGTGTGGAGCGTAATGCAGTCCAACGCAGCAGCAGCCGATCCCACCAATTAGCTCTTCCTCTCTGAATCAAACCTGATAATTAGTGAAATCAGCTGCTCTCAATGTCACATTCTTCAGCTCCTCCAAAAATTACAGCGACAAGCTGTGGTGCTAAAGCGTTACATTGCACTTATCAGGTGGGAATTTTAAATTACAGTCAAACGTGAGAAATGCTCCTCGGTGCGTTGTGTCACCAAAGCATCTTGCACACTGCTGGGAGAGTGTGACCACACGTACTTTCTTCAGTTTGATTTAATTCCGTATCACCAGAAAGCTCCTTTACCTTTAGGATCGTTTTCAGTTTAGTGGTATGATTTTATCAGTGAGGTGGAGTTGTTTTTACCCCCCAGTGTTGGTGAGTTTTTGGCAGCATTCGTACTGTACTTTGTCTCCGGTCCTTTATCCCGCTGGCAGCCAGCACTGACTGACATGTCCAATCTGAAGGGAAAGAAAGGAGGTTTAAAAGGAGGTCAGGCTGGAGGTGAGTGAGTTGAAGGAAAATGACACCAGACCAAACACACCTGCTGAGTGAGTTTTTCTGGTCCAGTCTAAGCACTGGGCTTGTCTCCTTAAAGGGGTGTGAGCAGAATGCTGGCATCGTTAGTTGCTCCAGTCCATCTCTCTCATCACTGCCACAAGAAGCATAAACCGGGCACCACGTGACAGAGCCTGAAAGTCTAAAGTTATTCTAAAGAAAGAAACAGATTTTAAAAAGCATTTGCATCACCAACGAGGTGATTTATTTATTTATTTGTTTTTGGTTTGGTTTTTCTTCCCATTGGGACAAGGCTTTTTAGTGTGCAGCTAACACACTGCAGTTATGTACTGAAGAGGATGACCTGGCATTTGGTTTTGTCTTATGTGTATTAATAAGAAAGTTTTTTGTATATATCTCATAAAAAATTGTTACATCTGTTTTGCCCAATCAGTGAATTAGTAAATCCAACTTGTAAAATTCAAGTAGAAACAAACAAAACATAATAAACTATTCACACTTTCCAAATGTTATTGATGTCAGCAGTTTTGTCTGGTTGTGAGATGCCTTTAGATTCTAATGCATGGTATTTTGACACTGGGAAAGCCTTAGTGACAGGCAGTAAATCTAACTGCAAACCATCCCTACAGGAGGCCACATGAACACAGATGGTAGATGACTCCGAGCAAACTACTACAAGCATCAGGAGCACGTATCAGACTGCGTGTAAACATAAACATATAGTTATTAATACCTTCACATAGTGAGGAAAGGCAGCACGCTTCACTTGCGTTGCTAAAGTCACACCGGAGGTATGGAGCATTCCTGAAGCTCGAGTTGTGGGTCGTGCGTTTTCATAGAAAACACCTACTGGTCGCTGTGACGGGACCGTAAACCTGAGCCCAAATGTTGCCCTTTAATGCTGCATTCCCAGCATGACTCTTCATCATCTGCACATCACTCAGACCCGTCAGCACCTTTCTCCTCGGCCATCACTCCTATAGTCTGATCTGCTAAACACTTTTAGCTCTGCAGACTCTTTTACACTCGTCCGTGGGCCTGAGGTGATCGCCGGTGAAGACTTAACAAATAAAGCAATTCAGTCTGTGCTTCTGTTCCTAATGACAGTTTTTTTTTTGCTTTTATTTGATTTCCTAAAAGGCTCTTTGTAGAATTTGGTCAGTCTCACACTTCCACTACATTTTAGGGTTTCAGTTACTAATTATTTTGTGCATTTAGAATATTTATTAAAACTCTAAAACTACAATCAGAGAATGCTGTATTGTTTTTTTTTTTTCCACATATATGTCTGCATGCATGGGATGTAAAGTACAAGTTTCATTTGCCATTGCATGATTCCGACTGATCCTAAACCAAAACAAAGTAGTGATTAAGTACTTAGATTTAACCAGGCTAAAGAAGAGAGGTGCATGTTGGTTCTGGAAGCAAGTATAAATTGGCAAATCTGGGCATGGAGCACTGTGTGCCCTTAAAAAATGAGGAAACTGGACACGTGGAGGACAGAAGAAGTGTCAGAGCTAGAAAACTATCTAGAGCTGATGAACAGCATCGGAAAGTCATGTCCCTAAGAAACAGGAAAAAATACATGGCAAAGACCTGACACAGTAACTGAGAGAGTCATCTGGCCCTTCAGTTATTCAACTGCTTATCAAAGCTTCATCAAAAATGGTCTCAGTGGAAGGATGGCTGTCGAGAAGCCATTCTTAAGGGAGGGAAACAGGAGAAAAAGGCTGACTTATGCCAGATTACACAGAAATTGGACTGAAAATCTGATTAGGGAAAATGTGAAAATTTTGGTTCAATATGTGGAGAGGAACTCAGGAGAGAGGTACAATGACTACAGCCATACTGTATGTAAAACATGGTGGAGGCTCTGTCATGGTTCAAGGCTGCATTTCAGCCAGCTGTGTCTGTGAAAAATTGATGGAATGAACAAAACAGAAGAGCACTGTCAGATTTTGATTTACGATGCAATAAAATCTGGAAAATATCTGATTGGCAGCTGTTTGATTTTTCAGCACGACAGTGATCCCAAACACACTGCCAGTGCAGTAAAAGCACAGCTGGATAGAAAAACACACAGTGGGACACCATCACTCATGGATCGGCCTCCCCAGAGCCTGTACTTTAATGTTGCTGGAGCAGTGTAGGGGCTTCCTGACAGCACAGAACAGAAGGCAGAAACATCCAAAGAAGAGCCTTGAATGTCCTTCTAGAAGTCTGGAGAATATTCCTGAAGACTACTTAAAAAAATGACAGAAAGCTGAAAAAAAAAAAAAAATAGAAATAAGTATATTCAACCAACTTTACGGTATTTAGATAAGAGGGGAGAAAAAGAAAGGGAAAAGCAAAAACTGTCTAAAATATCAGTTTCTAGGTCGAAAAAGAGAGCCATCTTGAAATGCATCAAATAACTGGGACTGAAAAATGATCTAAATTTGTTTGCTGACTATGTCCCATCAGCATCTTTTATAATGTCTCCAGTGATGGTGAAAATGCTCAGCTTAAAGCTTCCCATCCTGGCAGCTGTATCCATCGTTTGTAAATGGTCAAAAATAGCTAAGGTAAAATGCTTTGCTGCGATTTCATGTCATCCAAGGAAAAAAAACAGCCTCCATCTCAATCTAAGACAGGTAACTTGATCCACATGAAAAATCTGCCTTCCCGCCTACGTGAAATCATGCCCACATATATTGCACAAGTATGAATATGAGAGGGCCTTCTGCAGCCAGAGAAAGATCTGGAAGCCTATCTGAAGGCAGAGCCATAGCTCAGATAAGAGGTCAAACATGAAACAGTAAGCAGGCCAGCAAGTCATTAACGTGGTATTTATAGACTGCAGAAATGTGAGCTTGTTAAGCACTTTGTTAGGAGCAAATTTACATCAAAGTTTTACAGGTGATTCCTGTTTGTTTGTTTTTTTAAGCCACCTCCTGAACTCCGATCGGTCCAGTGCTCTTCATTCATCGCAGCGTTCATTTTGATCATCTGTAGAATCACAGATCAGCTTTTCACAACTTTTTCAAGTTACGTGTTCAAATTAAGTTATCCAATAGAATGCTTTAAACTAAAAACTTGGTTTTAGACTAAAAACACATCACTTCTGGCTTTTGGGAATTGGTTTCATGTGATCCATCTTCAGAATGCTAAAGCTAATATCAAATATTTTATTCTTAAAAATGAATTACATGAAGGTAAGCCCAAACAAGAGATATCATCACACATTAGCAATGTATGCATCTTTATTTTGGTCCATTGAGGATTAAATTGCAATGGTTTTTTTTGTCATTAGCTTGAAAACCAGGCTTTAGCCTCATCCTGCGTTCAGACAAGTCAGGCAGCTGTGGAGATGAAGGTGACAGCGTGGAGATGCTGGGATTTAAGTTCATGCCAGCTTCAAAGGGTGTGTGCTTAGTTAGAAATGTTCCTTCTAATTAGTGATAAAATGCTCATGTTTCCAATGTTGGCACACCCACGTCTGACACTTTAGGACTCCTGAAGACAAAGTGACTTCTTGACAATCACATAAATATAGTTACATTTTGATGTAAATTACTCACATCCTTGAATCCAAAGAGGTTTGACACATTCAACCAATCGTGGTGGACCTGTAAAACTTGCATGTATTTCTGGTGTAGAACAGTTAAGTCAAATCTTTAAAGGACTTAAATGGAACTCATGGGTGTTGGCTGCTCGAGAATTTGCAGTGAAGTGAAAAAAACTCAAAAGTGAAAACCAGCCTGAAAAGTTTGTCTTATCTATGTATCCACAACTTATTACCAACTTTTTGATTTGAGCATCTTCAGTTCAATAACAAGCCAAAAATGTCTTTACTGTCCCGCTATTTCCAGCAGTCCCATGATCACCCAATGAAATGTTTGGACTCTGATAGTTTCATATCAAATGTGAATCATCGTCATCCTTCTCTTCCTCCCTTTTATAGCATCCCGGTGGCACCCAGCAAAGTCCTAAAATGAAATCAGGCTCCTCCTCAATAAAGGCTGATTTATGGGGTGAAGTTGGAAGGGGTTGATGATATTTCAGGATCTTGCTGGCCGATTGGTCTGAGGATTGTGCATTTCCATAAACAGGAGCACCATATCCATATCTGATACCTCGTATATATACACCCCTGGGATGATTTCTTCCCACTGCCACTGGCCACTTCTGCCCTCCTCCTGGACTTTCTGTCTCGTCGTAGGTGAGACCAGTTTCCTTATCTTCCTCCTCCTCCTCCTCTCTCTGCATGTCTGTACAGAGCTGGTAAATGGATATGAAACCACTGCTGTGTGGAATCTTTTTGGGGAAACCTGTCGGTAAAGTGCTAAGGTGATGAAAGTCCTGACCTCTGGGGTTTGTTAATAACTGAAGGGAAACGTGATCCAGGGTGATCTGAGGGTTGTGTGTTTGAGCAGCGCTGCAGAGGCTAAACGATGCTCTCATTTGATTTTGACTTGCTCTGAAGACTTCTACATCCTGGGAACATTTGGCAGTTTGGATAAAGTTTGGATGTATGAATGCAATCTGCAGAAGTCATTCTTTTCTTATTTTTGATGTTTAATTTCTTTCAGAAAGCAAAAACAAACCTGAGATATTTCTGCTGATTTCAAGGTTAGTTTAATAGTTTTCTGTTGCTGGAATTGCTGGAAAGCATTTTATGAAACAAGTTTACTTTTCTTTCCCAAAATAATCATAAGTTTGGGTTTGATGCATAAGCAGAACAGTTGTTACTGCGATGCGTCTTACAGGTTTATGTTTGGGAATATCTGTTCTTTTTTCTGTACGTTTGTCTGTAAAAACAGTTTTTGAAGCATTAAAAGTTAAATCAAAGTAATTTTTATTTTATTTTGTTGTTTGGCTGAGTTTTAAAGGTCAGGATCTTTGCATGTGGAGCTATAGACGGGACAAAAATACAAAAACTGATGGAGTTACTTTTTATGGCAAAGTTTTTCCTTTTTACTTGACTTGAAAGGATTTGAAACCTGAGCTCTGTGTCTGGGTGTTCCCACATGTCCTGAAGGAAGGAAGAAAAAAACACTAGGTTTTATGATGGATATTTGTTTTCTTTTTTGTTTTTTATCATATAAAAACTTTTTGACTCTTTAGGGAATTTGTGCTCCACTGTTAAACATTTCTCAAGCTGTGAAGCCACCCTGCTATAAGCATCACAAAATGTAATTATTTGTTACATTTTTTTTTATTTTTAAGTATATTGATTGGAAAAGCATGGAGCTCTAAGTGTTTTACGGTTTGATTTGTGGACTGCACAAATATAAAAGTGACTTTTTTCTTCTTTTTGTTTTACAGTTTTAGAGGTTTTATAGCCTAAAACTGTAAACCTTCTTGCCTTAAATGAGCTTCTTTGTGTCATATTTCAGCTGGAAAACTAAACCTGTGCGTTATTTTCATTAAAAATATCTTCTGAAACATGACTCTGGGACCGGCTGCCTTGTTGAGACGGGTTTGTTTTTGGTGGGGTGTTTACTCACTGGTGTTGGCCACGAAGCTGCTGCCGCAGCACATTCTGTTGGAAAGATTCTTCTCTGGGAAAGGAATTGAAGTGTTAACTCCCAAAGGATATTTAGTTATGAACACCTGTAAAGGAGCTTATCTCAGGCGTCAGTGGCCACATTTGACCCCAACCCCAAAGTTAGCTCCGTCATCACTCAGCTGCTCATCAACTGGTTGAATAGATCACATTTCATACAAAGGAGGTGTCTCATATGTTTCCGTCCTGATGAGTTTTTCTTCTGTTTCTTTTTCCAAACAGATTGTGAAGAAAAGAAACCGTCAACATGTCTGAGTAAGTGCTGTCTCTTCATCATACATCGGTGATTGTAGTGGTGGAAGTATTTTACTGGACTTCACTGGATTGAGGCTCAAAATGCTGAGTTAAGACTTAAAGTTAAGAACGTAAGATTACTATAGGATCTTACTTAGGAAGTAAAAGTTAATAGAGGAAAAGAAGGAAGGAAAGGGCAAAAGAAGGAAAAGCAGCACAGAAAAAAGTGGAAAGGACGGGGAAAATAAACAAAAAGAAGGAAAAACAGAACAAAGAGGATTTAGAAAAAAGGGAGGAATTAAAAAAGGAAGAAATAACAAAAGCAGAAAAGAGGACAAAATGAGGGGAGAATGAAAAGTAAAAACAGGAAAGAGCAGAAAGAAGGAAATAAGTAAATGAGAAAATTAGAGGAATTACTAAAACAGGGAAAAAGAATGAGGAAAGGTGCAAAGAAGAAAATTAGGAGGGAAAACTTTAAAAACTTCAAGTCAGTTTCTTTCTACCTGTGTTTGAACAGCTGTTTGAATTACTGCTGTGACAGTTGTGACAAAGACTGTTGTGTTCACTCCTCACAGAAAAAAGATGACTTCAAGCCGCAGGCATCATCTGAAGGTATGTCGCCTAACTTTAAAAAGAAAGTTGACATGTTCTCTGCGTCGACTGTAAATAAATGATGGATGTAGACCCTGTAATGTCAACTACTGGGCTACAAAATCATGTTTTTCAACGTCTGAGAACCAGAGAACCTGACTGATATGTTTTTGTATAGCCAGTATTGATATTTGGCAATTTAAAAATCTGTAGATTTTCCTTTACATATATTACCTAATACTTATGCGTAGTAATTTATGAGTCTTTAGTGAGATAATATGACGATGCAGTTGAAAAGTAATCTTGCTTTATTATCACAGGAAGTTGCAGATCAGTCTTTTGTGTGCTCCCCAACTCAGCTCAGATCAGCTGGTGGGGTTTTTGGGCTTCCAAGCACCTGTTTTCAACACTTAGTTACACAGCGCCCTCTGGTGGACAGACTATGCAACATTGTTTGCATAGTTTGTTGGTGTCCTGTCCCTTTGTTATTTTTTACATTTTCATTTATTAGTCATTATACATACTGATAATCATATACTGGTAAATTAATATAGGCCAATGTATCATGAACCCGACCCTACTTTGTTATCTTCCTACAAACTGATGACTATTATAATTGACAAAATGAACTTCATGCTATATTCCAAGTGTTAAAACTAACTGATAAACCATAAACTCAACAGCAAAGTGTTTTCTAAGGTGAAAGGTCAACTGACTCAAAGACTAGTTTCCCATAGACCTCTATACAGCCAAAGGAGTTGCCCCCTGCTGAACATTTTAAAGTATTCAGGTTTCACTTTTGCACTTCATTACTACTGACTTGTTGACTTTTTTACTGTCCTGCAGAGTTTGATGCTGCAGATTGCGGCAAACTGGATTGAAAAGGAGAAACAGGAAATTGCAGCCTCCAAGCAGACCTACATGGCAGAGAAATGCGCCCCTCCTGCACTGAGTGGAGACCAGGCAACTCTCATGGTGAGAGTCAAGGCTCAACTGAAAGCTGCTGAGTAGAAATCATTCTGAATATCCTTCTTTATGTTCCCTTTATCATTATTTCATGGTTTCAGATGATGCTTCTTTTTATTTGAGGATTTCAGAATTCTTGTCAGCTCTTATTTATAATATTTATTTAGTGAGGATATTTGTAACTATAATATCCTCACTAAAGATGAGTCCTAAGTAACAAAACATTGCATGTGTCTGTTTGTTCAGGAAGCCTGCAAAAAGTTGCACGCCCTCATCGACAAAATTGATGAAGAGAGGTACGACTTGGAGATCAAAGTGGGCAAGGCTGATAAAGAGGTACACCTCCGCCTGCTCTGCAGAACAGACTGGCAGCTTTTCACATCCACAGAACGTGTTAATCTTGAAATCACCTGGTATGATATAGCTGTAAACAAAACAGGACGGCAGCGTTGTTCTTTCACATTCTTTCTTGCACAAGATTTGGACAAGAGTTAAAGCCGAGTATTAAAGACAATTTTAGTTTTTATCCGTTCAGCTGCAGCCGTGATGGTGTTTAATGTTCTGGAAGTCAGTAGAGATGAAATATAAAGAACAAATTGAACTCTATGCTTGATGTACATACAAATTTGGTAAAACTTCAACAAATATAAATAGATGACCCATATTAGTATCATAAATTAAAAAAAAATAATAATAATAAAGTTGCACATGAGAATGCATATTTCTTTCCATATTTCAAGGGACTGTAAGAAATTATGTTATTTTCCTTAGAATTGATTGATCTGTGGTTATTTCATATCTATTAGTCTCAAATCTAGAACATTACCTCCTATGAGCAGGTTAGATCTGCAGTGTAAGTTACCATGGTGATGTACCCCAGGAAGAAGTGAAAGTAATACTGAAAACCAAGGTTAAATCCTGAAGTTATCTGCATAAGCACAAATTCTTGCACCTGATTTCGATTCACTTGTATGTGCTCTGACTTTCTCTTTGTGCTCATACCATCATTTACTCCACATGATGTCTGCTTTATTCGTTATATTTCCTACAATTTAGTTGCATGACGTGTCCATTATATGAGCGAAGCAGCGTTTGTGAGATAATTTTTTTTGTTTCTCATGAATACTGATTAATAGACTGCTTTATTTTTAACATTTAAATATAAATAATAAAGTAACAACAAAATACACTGACAAAATTTGCTGGAAGAAAAGAAACATTTACATACATTTATTGTCACACCCGGGAATTTAATTTCTCTCTATTTTAACATTACGTATCTGAATTTGATTTATTTTATACATAATTCAGTTAATACTTTGAATTGTGTGGGTTTTTTTTTTTTTTAAATTTATTTATATATA
>VUQG01045468.1:16430-33383 GCA_015106755.1 Etia nguti | reverse complement strand
TAATTTTTTTTTTTTATTTTTTATTTTTTTTTTTTAATTTTTTGGGTTTTTTTTTTTTTTAAATTTAGTGATAATTAATTTACGTTAAACATTTAAAAAAAATTTTTTTATTAACCTCCGAGTTGATCAGGTTCAAAAGTTGTTGCAAATTCTCAACAGAGCCGGAGATATTTGTGTTTTCAGCAAATTAAAATAAATAAATCAGATATTCTGGAAATATCATTGATACATTGACCATACTGCACTGCTAATGTGGTATACTCACATTACAGATAACACATCCATGTATGTTGCATGCAAAATGTAAAGCATTTTCAGCGTATTGCCGCTGGTTCTAACTGCGTTCCCACTGCTCTGCTTTCGACTCGATTTCACCTTTAAACTGCTTCGTCGCTCGTAGATCGATGACCTGAAAATCAAAGTGGTCGACCTCGCTGGAGTGAAGAAGCCCGCTCTGAAGAAAGTGCGTATGTCCGCCGATGCCATGCTGAAAGCTCTGCTGGGCTCCAAACACACAGTTAACATGGACCTCAGGGCCAACCTGAAGCAGGTCAAGAAGGAGGTGAAAGAGGAGGTGAGTGTTTGCAGGCTGGTTGTTTAAGAGAGCTAAAAACCGTTCACTGTTGCTGATGGTGGGCTGTGTTTGTGTCCTGCAGCCTGCCGAGGTGGTGGGGGACTGGCGCAAGAACATTGAAGACAAGGCCGACAGGAAGAAGATGTTTGAGACTTCTTAAAGACTTTCTCGTCCAACTTTTGTTTTCCTCATTCTGGGATGTTATGGCTCTTTATCACTGTTACCTCTGATCTCTTACGTGGAATTGGAAAGCTCATGCAATTAAATGTTCTTTTTGGAATAAGGCAATGCTGTGAGGCTGAACTTTTTTCAAGCCAGTCTTTTTTTATTTTAACGGCTAATTTTAGTTGGGGTGATTTATACAGGCTTTTGTACATTCACTTACTCCTGAATTCAATCAGGTTCAGTCAGAAATCTAAACCAGAAGAATCTTTTTTCCAGGTGTAAGACGACTTTAACATAACTTAAATTTAAAAATAGGCAGTTGGAAAACTGAGATGTGTTGTGCTGATGTTGAACCACCAGATGTCAGCAGAGAGCCTTCTCATCCTTTATTTGCTGGCTCCATTTTCTTCTTTTACATCTTCTCTTTTTAGTTTGAGTCCTAGAAGATGGCTTTTGCTGCCAGATTTTTTCGTCATATCTGGAATTTATTGATCAGTCGTTTGCGATCAAATCATATTTGATCACCAGCCACACAGAGTTCTACAGATGGTGAGTGCAGTTTTCCTCTTTTGACCTGCATCACTCTTTGTTTAACCACTGCATGAAATTTGTCTTCATTTCTTACAATATTTACAATTTTTATGTTAAATAACTCATGTTGTATGTCTCATATAAATTAAGTAGGGATTTCCAAACATATCTGGTGTATCTGGTACGTTTAGATATCTTTAAATTTGTAAATGTCATGGTTGAGAGGGGGAAAAGCTAAAAACAGCAGAAATTGATTTTTTCTGAACTTTAAAATGTTTCTTTTTTTATTTAAAGTTCAATGCAAAGGATTGCAGTTTTTTGCTGCAAGTTTCGCTGTTTTGGTCAGACTGATTTCAGCTTCTATTAACAATAAATCAACAATAATAACAATAAGTCATCCTTAATGCATTCAGTGATAGAAACAGAACATAAAGACCAAAAAAATGAGGATTGGTAAAGTTAAATTCCCTGTTTTACTTTCCTGATTCCCTCTGCAGATACCTGGCGTAATGAATTTCAAACTCAAAAAATTAAAAAATACTAATATTTGGACAGTCAAAACAAAATTTGTAATTTTATCACATTCATATTTAAATATTGGTGCCTATTAATGTACTTTTTATAATTAGCAGCGCTGTGTAGTACATTAGTATTATATTGATGTTGCATCTATATGTGGCAACCGTAAATAATATTAATATTAAGACATATTTTTATTAAATTGAAGTGGTCTTACGGTTAAATATTATTTCACTGTTAGGATAATAAGATGGCTTATTTTAATTATTTGTTTGTTTATTTGTAATGTAATCCATCAAAACTAAAGGAAGGAAATTTTCTTCCAATTTTCCGTCTGTAACCAAAGAGAAAAAAGCCAAAACGATGTCAAATGAGTTGTTTTGTTTCATAATAACTGTTTATACATTTAAACTTACATTTTAATTTGTTTCATTTAAATATTAGATTTTTATTTAAGACTTTTTTTATTTTACAAAATATAAGTCCAAATATCAAAATGACCATCAGCACTGTTGCCTCAAGCTCATAAAACTCATGAGTATTAAACTATTTTCTTGAGTCGGAATTTGTTTGATGCCATTTTGTCAGATTTAGTTTTGTTGTAGTTTTTGTTTGTGTTTTAATATTTTGTATTTGGCACGCTGACTCTGACAGTGGTGTGGAACAAAATCCGCAGTCCTCTCTGCTCAAAGGGCAGATTTTAAGTTGTACTGGCTGTAAGTTTTTATGATTTGATTTTGTGTTTAGCCTCTTAACGTTCACCACATCACCGGTGACCCATCGAGGGAGACGGTTCTTTTGTTTTAGCCACATTCACACAGTTTATAGAGACATTTTCAGAAATTACAGGTTGTAACCTTAAAAATTTAAAAATGTTAATGCTCAGTGATCACTGATGTCCTGTCTTAACCTTAATTCTAGACAGGACATCAGTGATCTGGTGCGTGTGAAGAGTAACTTGGTGCTGAAGCCTCATTTTAACTAGAGCTGAACTTGATTGTGTCTAACAGCTTCACATGCTGTTCTCAGTGCTGTGAATCATTGAGATTTAATTATGTCAGCCACTCCGCTGGACTGTTGTGTGACAATTGCTTCGTCCCTCTGCTGGCCTCCGGGGGTGGGAACCTGATAGCGTCTGTCCAGCCTCCCGTCCAGGGAGGCGACTTCCTCCAGTAAAAATTTATGAGGTTCCTCTTGGTATTTCTGGAGCCTGATGACCCATTGGTCTGAAGTAGCTCTGCTACCATAAAGAGGGCTGGCTTTCCCGCTGAGCCAGCACTTCATAGCCTATAAACTCTGTTTAATCTTTACTGTTTGAGACTTAGTGGTGTCTCCCTCCCTGTTCTTCTTCCTCGTCTTGCTCAGTAGGTGAGAATTTCTCCTGTAGCTTCCCTCACTGTCAGGGAACAATACCGAGAGGGCTGCTCAAGAGGTGGGGCATCCGGGTGTTCTGGAGAGGCTTTTTTAAGCGCGAAGGACTAAATTTTTTCTTTTTAAAGATGTTGCTGCAGATGTGACCTCTGATGCTGTGTTCAGAGAGAGAGCGAAGGAGCAGTTAGTTGGAGCTAAGACTTACGATGAATATTCAGACAGCGGACGATAGTGGACATGCAGATGGGTTAAAATGTGGATTGTGGTGCTGCAGAGCTTTTATTGATGTTTGCTTTGCAGTTTGCACGCTGTTAAGGAAACTGTCCAGATTTGATGTTTGAAACAATGTTTGAAGATGCATTTGTTTTACCACTTTAGCTTTAATCTGCACACAGATTTGGTTAGGGTTTTTGGATATTATAGACCTGTCATTCCTCAAATCATTTATAGATCTCCAATCATACCATAATGAAAAAAAAATGGAGAAAATGGGAAGTTTTATTTAGAGGTGGAGAAGAGTTGTTTCCCTGCATGCATGTTCTGCTGACCTTCTTGTGCTTGATTAAAGTTTAAGGAATTATTTGGAACGCGTCGTGTATTTCTATAATCAGTCCTAAATGATTTGATTCTTTCTAATGCATCTCTGAGCTAAATTAGTGACTCTTAGCTCACAGGACTCAGTTTGTGTCTTTTAGGTTGGGCTTTGAAAGCGAGGATTTGTATTTTGATGAGGGATGCAGACTTAATTTGTTATGCGTCTTTTTAAAAAAGCCTCATTCTCCAGATGGTGACCTGGGCACACAATTTGATGCCAGCTGGAGTCTGGCATGGCTGCAGGATGTTGGAATCTGTTAGCTGCTCTCACTGCGCACCCGCTGCCACACTCGGTTCATCTGCCGGTGACATTTAGTGCTCAGATCTTTGGCTCGCTCCAACAACTTAAATTCCAGGCAGAAATGTCTTCAGAGGGGACAACTGTCGAGCGCTCCCGGGCACCTGACCCCGCCTGTCCAAAATTAGCTGGTTTGTGGCAGTGTGATTTTCCATGATAGTAAAGCGCATCGTGTTTCTCGCTGGAGGTCAAAGGGCACCCGATCAATAACAGACGTGTCCAGCTGAGCTGTGAGTCAGACAGAGTCAGGCTTCTGTTACTTTTCATTGCTCGCATTTGACTGACGAGTGTTTTCTGTCTCTGCAGGGTGTGAAGATCACAAACAGCCAAAATGACTGAGTGAGCAATGTTTTACTTTGCATTCCTTCCTTTTTTTCATTTTCTCCTTATTTGCTTGCCTTCCATCCTTTTTTTTTTCAAGTCTTCTCCTTCTTCTGTATTTCTCCTCCTTCTCCTTCCTCCTCTTCTTTACTTCCTTTTTTCCCTCCCCCATCTTCTTCTTCTTTTCTTACTCCTGCTTCTGGTTCACCTTCTCCTTTAAGATGATTGCACATGAAGCACTTTAGACATAGAGAAACAGGATTTATCAGTGAGAGTGAGAGGCGCTGACAGGTGGATTTATATCGTCAGGTTTGCTGTGTGGGAGATGGGTTTAGGACCCAAACACAGGAATCCACAGACAAAATGTAAACTGCAAAAGCAGCTCTATTGCAGAACTTCAGAAATTAGCCACTAACGAGGGACCACAAAACACACAAGGCTTAAGGGAGAACACGACAAAAGGCAAGGGAAGACTGAGACAATATATACACACAGAGTGATAACGAGGGAACAAGCCAACTGAAGCACAGCTGAACATTACACACACAGGACAAGGGACTATCAAAATAAAACAGGAACTACCTAACCGTGAGACCTGGACTAAGACATATGAGCTTGACACAGAACCACAAGGGAAGCAGGAAAAACCAAATAAACCAGTCTGAAACCAAGAAATGCTGCAGTACCACCAGAACATATGAAACCAGAACACAAACGACTCTAGGACAAACTCTAGGTCAGCCGCTCACACATGGAACTGAAACCAGTACAGAATAAAGTGACAAAGATGATCAGAAATAAAAAGCTAAAGAAAACTCAACATCCCCCAAACTCACAACCCTGGGTCAGCGATCCATGACATCTATAACTTCGCGTAGAAGCAGATTTTGTAGACATAGAAAAGTATGGCGTAAAATAAGGAACTGATTTATCAGAATGCAGAAAAATTACAGTCGATCATTTCAGCGCTGATGCTAATTTTCTAATCTCTGTCTCACAGGGGAAAGAAAATGACGTCCAGCCGCAGGCATCATCTCAAGGTGAGACTTAAACCTTGTTTTTTCTAAAACCCTTGAAGTTTTGGAGGCTCTCTCTTCACTTTGCATATTTTCTTCTCCCTGCAGAGTTTGATGTTGCACATCGCCGCCAACTGGATCGAGCAGGAGAAGAAAGACATCGCAACGGCGAAGGAGGCCTACTTGGCTGAGAACTGCCCACCTCCTGACCTCAGCGGAGACCTGGCTGCCCTCACGGTTAGAGCAAAACTGTGTCATATGCTTACACTTTCTTATGACCACAAGAAAACATTGGGGAGTTTTCCTCATTGTAGTGGAGCAGGTTGTAAAAAGTTGAGTTTAGGACATCAGAGGAAGGTGAAATGTTTGTGTTATGAGCTGATTAAATCTTACATTTCCCTCATATTGTTGTTATTTCCTGCAGAGGGTGAGCTGTAGAGATTCACCCAAAACAGCCAAAAGATCCAAAAATAACATTCTTACACTTAATGCTGAATTAAATTGTATATACTTAATAAACACACATTTACATTTATTTTGAAATGACTTTTTGTCCACGATTAAAAAGCTATGAGTATTTTCTAAGCAGTTATATGATATCATTTTACATTTACTTAGTGCTGAAATGCATCATTTTCAAAATAAAAGCATTTTAATGAAATGTACTGATGCCAACCATTTATTTCTTACAAGGCCATGTTTTTTTGTGTGGAGAAATCTCTTGTAAATCTCACAAATAGCTAGAAACCACATCTGTGAGAAAAAAGAGAAATAAACATGAAATATATAAAAAATAGAGGAATTCAGATAAAAACCTCCAAAGTGAACGTCCATGCTGACTGCTAATGAAAAGCATTCGTTCTGCACTTTAAAAGGATGCCTGCAAGAAGCTCCACGCCGCCATTGACAAGGTCGACGAGTCGAGGTACGACACCGAGATCAAAGTGCAGAAAGCCGACAAAGAGGTGAGAGTTTGAGTGAGATTATGGAAAACTCACTTTACTTATAGATGTTTTTAATCTTAATGTCAGCGTGTGTGTGGATGCTTTATTTCCAGATCTAGTCCCTTTGAGCATTCATCTACTAGGTAGGTGTAGATTTCAGTGGTAAATATTAAAAATTTGAGCAGCTTTCCTCACAATAAAAACGTAAAAGCATCAGAGGCTCTAACACTACTGAGGGACGACTGCTGCTGACAGTGAGCAGGTCTTTTTTACTCAAAAAGCATGAACTGTAACTATTATAATGCATGTTGAGAGGCAGCTGGATAACTATGAAAGAGCTGGAAGGAAAAAGGAAGAGTTGGTTTGATATGAAGGCATTTTTGATTTTCATAAACGTTTGAAACTCAGTAAGCTGTGTGCTGCTTGAACATGTTTCATGTGTTTAAAATGGTTTTTATTTTCTTAGCTGCTAAATCAGTTCAGGACTGTAGGGGGCAGAACTCTGTCCCAGTTTTCATAGGGTGAGAGGTAGTTACAGCCAGGTCAGGTCGCCAGTCCATCACAGAGAGACACACAACCTTCACACTCACGTTCACACCAGCTTAGAAACCTGGATGTCTTTGGAGCCTGGGAGGAAGCCGGCGTACCTGCGGCTCTGACAGGCTGCTTTTGCCACCTCTTAATGAATGATTCTCGACCTCCAGATTGAGGATCTGAAGCTGAAGGTGATCGAGCTGGCCGGAGTGAAGAAGCCCGCCCTGAAGAAAGTGCGTATGTCTGCAGACGCCATGCTTCAGGCTCTGCTGGGCTCCAAACACAAGGTGACCATGGACCTGAGGGCCAACCTGAAGCAGGTCAAGAAGGAGGTGAAAGAGGAGGTGAGACACGAGGTTTTCACTGTAAGGAGAGAGGCTTGTTTCATCATCACTGTGTGTGACTGTTGCAGCTTAAACAACTTCAGGATTCAGTTTAGCTCATTGGACCAAATTCATCAAAAGAAACAGAGCATAGCCAGGTGTCAGGAACTGATCTGAAGTGAATGCTGATTTAGCAGGTTTGCTGATCTTTTCTCCGTCATTATCACGCCTCACATTTGGCCCAGAAGCTCAATATAGTGGAAATATCCACTGATCTCGAGTGATCTCATTATTTAAATGAAATAATTTAATTATTATCTTTATTTAAATGATTTCCCTCTCTTCTTTAAATCTGTGAAAACAGATTTCTGCTAGACAAAATAAATAAATAAGTTTTAATAAGTTTCTCAGGAGGATGTGGAGTAAAAATTCATGTGTGTGTAATCAAATATGCAGAGCTGTTGTCACAGCTGTGGTGACTCCGTGTGAACAAGGGAGCAGCTGAAAGCAAGTTTGCAAACCAATAATAATAATATTGTAATTGTATTCTAATAAAAAATGACAAAAACGAAATGAAGTTAGGCATTACATGTAAACCGTTATGGAGATGAAAATTAAAAACATAGGGGCCTAAACATTCAAATATTGTACAAGTTAGTATTTCTCTTGAACTACATTTAGTAGAAATTTTATTTTCATTTTTATTATTGCAAATCTTTTCATCTATGCACCACATCATCATCATCATCATCATTTTTTTTTTAAATTTTACTTTTATTTAACCAGGAAGATCCCGTTGTGATCAAAAACCTCTTTTTCCAGCGAGACCAGTTTAGTTTTTATTGTTTGAAAATATTTTGCTTTATTTCAGTTACTTCGACCAAGAAGGTTAAACGTTAAAGGTTCAAGTATAAAATATAAAAAACATAAAATGTTTGGTCTCAGTTTGCGGTGTTGATGAATTCTCCTCATTCTTTCCAGCCTGCAGACGTCGGCGACTGGCGTAAAAACATCGAGGACAAGGCCGACAGGAAGAAGATGTTCGAGAGCTCCTAAAAGCCTCCTGGATCGGTGGAGATGGCGGGGGGCGGCAGGGGCCTTTAAGACTGAGGTCTGAGTGACTGAAGGGGTCTCTGGGTCTCATTTGGACCCTCGGGGACAAAAGTTCAGACAGTTTTTTGATGTTTTTTTTGGCTGTTTTTGGGACACTGTCACCCCCACGCGTCAGAAACTGAACCAAAACAAAGTGAAATTAACTTCTTCTGCAGTTAAAACATCTGGCAGAGAAACATCAGTTCAAAATGTACAGCTTTTCATGGAATCGTTAGCAATAAAAGTTTTGAAATAAGGATTAATTTGTCGCTACTTTTATCCACTTGGTAACACTTTTACGCCCTTCAAACTGATTCTTCAACTGACACTTCGAAGAAATTTGATTTTTGACAAATTCATTAGAAAAAAAACAGTTAGAGGACCTGGACTCGTTCTGAAAGCGGAAAACTAATTTTCAGGTGAGAGAAGAAATTCTCTTACATGACTTTTCCAGTCTGCAGTATAAAAACTACAAAACTGGATCAGTCTGATAGTTAAGAGAGCAAACAATGAAACCTGTATAAATAATACTTCTTTTAAAAAAGTAATTAAATAATGGGAACTTTTCCAAATGCACAACAACATTTACAAAAGTTCAAGCAGTTTTGCATTGAACCCCAAACATCATGTTTTCAGAGAGCGCAACCATCTCGTCCTTTTAGTTTTCCAAACAGTTTCTGCATGTAAAGAAAAAACATCTGATTCCAAACAGTTTAGACTTTAGACATTGAGATTATTAAAGCAAGCTCATCTTACCCTGTTGCAAGTAAAAAATCATGTTGCAAAAATGCTCATATGTTGGAAGCATTTCCATATTTTTATTTTTAAACTATGTTAGAATAGCTATGTGTAATTAGTGGTTCAAAATAATCCTTCTTTAAATTAAGCTGGGCTTGGTGTAGCCCCTCATTTTAGGAACTTTCTTCTGATTGGCTGTGAATCTCAAACAAAGCTTTGATCAGCAGGTGGGTGGGGCTTATTTGGTCAAAGGCAGAGTTTGTGATGAGCCTGTTAGGGTTAGCCATGCTTATTGACATCATTCGGAGCCAATAATAGACATTTATTTTGTAAACCTGGGTGTTTAGAGGAATCTGCAGCCTAAACTTTAAAACACACATATATATATATATAGATATACACATGCTGTCCTCAATATTTGAAATTCTGGCCATGTTTCATATAAAAATCCAAGTTAAATAATTAAACAAAATAAAAGAGGAAATAAGGAAACGCATAATAAGTTAATTTTGGGTTTTACAGAAAAGCTGAAGATTTCCATTTGCTGTGATGCTGCAGGGCTTAAAAATGCTCCTTTTAAGTTAAAAGATCAAAAAATATTTTAAATCTGTTCAAAGCCTTCTGAAGACATAAAAAGCGTTCTGTTCATGCTCCTTTAAGTTTATCCCATATACACAAACACAGAATGGAGGCATGAAGGGTTCTCACAGGGAGGGCGGTTTGCAGAGCAGGGCTGGGCTGGGTGTATTTCAGGAGCTTGCAGGCCTATTGGTCTGACTGGGAATCCATTTCCATAAAGAGGATCTGGGCATTTTGCTGAGGCATCGCAAACCACCATATATACCTATTTCATTTTTCACTGTCTGTGGCTTTGGCAGTGTCTCCTTTTCTTCCACCAAGTGTGTCTTGTCCTCTTCTTCCTCCTCTCAATAGGTGAGAAATCTTCCTTATTTTATCCTTTTTTCTTCTTTCTTCTATCTCCAGCATCGTTGAGCTTCTCTGAGAGCAGCATCTTCTATTTTATCAGATAGAATAAAAAGATGCTGCATGCAGCCACGTCAGAAAAAAACTGAATTTAGAAAGACATGATTTAAAGAAGGATTACAGCCCTGACTGTTCCTCACTCAGTCCAGGTGGCTTCTTTACATTTGTTGGTGACATTTGACCTTTTTCTGTCAAACCTAAATTTATATGACGTGTTCAGCTGCTCTGCCTTAATGTTGTCAAGACTGATTTGAACTGTTTTGCTTCAAAGTGTTTATTGAGTTTTTGGATGTGCGTACAACAGAAATATGAGCTGATTCGAAGGCCTGTGATTACAAAAATCTGATTCTGGTTTGGATAAATATTTTCTGGTTCTCTGAAAATGTTTATGTATAAAGTTAAAAACTGAACAAGACTCGAATCAATAATTAATCTTATATATGTATATATACCCTACCTAAACAAACAAACAAACAAACAAAAAGAAGTCTAATCTAATCTTCTAATCAAAAAGTGACCTTAATTGGTCATGAAGACACCCTGTCCCTTATTCATTCAAACTAATTTACCGGTCAGAGTACCTCACAGGTATTATGGATAGTTAACTAAAGGTTAGCTACTGTCAATTAGGTAATGATGTCATGTTAGTTAATGATATTCCACTGTAGATTTTTTCAAATTAATCCTTCACTCGATCACGTGTAAACTGCAGAGACGTGACACACGATCCCGGCCATCCCAGTTTAGTTCAGTTGACGTCGCTGCTCTTCAGCTGTGGCCTCAGATCGCGTTACGGCACAAATATTCCCGTCTATCCATCTCCATCAGAGCAGCAGAACATGCTGATCTCAGAAAACCTCACACTGATTATCTGAACATCTATGGTGTTCAGCAGGGGTCAGAAAGACCTCAACGCTTCCTCCAGTCACTCAATTTTATGTTTGTCTTACTGCAGGTTGTGAACCTCAAAAACCGCCAAGATGTCTGAGTAAGTGTGAAAAACATTCTGTCTGATCAATGCACACTTCACCTGATTTAAATATGCACTGAAATCTGCCTCCATTTAAAGATGCTCCCTTTAAATGTTTAATATTTGGATTAAAAAAAAATGTGCATTAGACAAATGTTACTTTATCATTAATGTATTAATGATCACAACTTCCTCTCAAACAGGAAAAAGATGACTTCCAGCCGCAGGCATCATCTCAAGGTAAATATAAATTATGAAAAAATATTTAATTCTTCTGAAATAAATGCTGTTTTGGAAATATTTTGAAGCTTTGGACTGATCAGACTGATCACAGCTTTTTGTTTTTCTGTCCTTTGAACAGATATTGTGGAATAATAATAATCCATCCTTTTTTTAATGCTGCTGAGTATGTTTGAGTGCAGACCATTAAACACGAGACTGCCGCTGGGTTAAAAATTGAGTTTTGTGCTCTGACGTTGTTTGATGACGATTTCTGTCCTGCAGAGCTTGATCCTGCAGATTGCTATGAACTGGATCGAGCAGGAGAAAAAGGAAAATGACGCGGCCAAAGAGGCCTACATGGCCGAGCACTGTCCTCCTCCAGACATGAGCGGAGACCAGGCCGCCCTGATGGTGAGAGACACATCAGTGTTTATCTGAGAAAAAAGAAAGAATAAAAAAGAATAAAATGATTTTTTAAGTAGTTCAGGAAACAATCAGCTACTATATAGCCATTTGTTCTGTATTCATTTAATTCATTTATCTATCCATTACTGTATTTATTTCTTTATGCTGTTGTTTTGAGTAGAAACATGCATGTTGTTATTATTATTTAGGCATTTAAGTGCCACCATAATGCAGCATGGAAATTGGACACTTGATGGATGCTAATGAAATGAACTTAGGATAAAGTCAGAAAAGCTAGCCTGAACTTTGCTGCTGTAATTCAACATAAAGATAAATGACCTGAAAGTGTTAAGTGAAGCACTGAGTGACCTATTAACATTAGCAATCCTCTGCCAGAGGAATGTGCATCCTTTAGCACCTAGCTGCTTTGATCAGCATTGCTAGCAACACTGTAACTTGCATGTCTCTTCCTGTCTTATGTATCTTTAGAGGCAAAAGCATTTTTAAACTTTTTATGTGCTCGAAACAAATGTTACTCATTGGTTTTGTTAGTTTAACAGCACTTTTGATAGAAAAATGGAAGGCTGTATGACTCTAAAGTTGTGGGAAGATCATCTTGTGGGGTTTCTTTATGCGTCAACAGGAAGTCTGCAAGAAGCTTCAAGCCGCCATCGACAAGATCGATGAGGAGAGGTACGACGCCGAAGCCAAAGTGCAAAAGGCTGACAAAGAGGTAACTTTCCTCTGGGAGCATAACGGGATTAGAGTGGCCTCTAAAAAGTAAAGAAGGGTAAATATAACACTTTCTTTCTGTGCATAGATTGAAGACCTGAAGATCAAAGTTGTGGACCTGAGAGGAGTGAAGAAGCCTGCCCTGAAGAAAGTGCGTATGTCTGCTGACACCATGCTGCAGGCTCTGCTGGGCTCCAAACACAAGGTGACCATGGACCTGAGGGCCAACCTGAAGCAGGTCAAGAAAGAGGTCAAGGAGGAGGTGAGTTCACAGACAGAGGGTGGTTTTGTCAGGATAAATTGAGCCGTTTGAATTTTTAGTTCCAGCAGTGATAGAATTTTTTTTTTACCGTTTACTGATGTGGTGCCATTGAACCTGTTTTTATGTCGATGAAGGAGCTTATCATCAATGCGATGGCCCTAACACGTACCCTACACTATCAGAATATTATATATAATATCAGAGAATTTTTTTCTGTTACAGCTGTTCTCCAAAGTTTTGGCAATCATGACAAAATAATTCTGATGTGCACCAAAAGCTGTTGGTGACTTGGACCTCAAAGTGTCACACGGTTAGACGATACACCGTGGCCTTTGAATTCCAGGCTGAGATTATATTGCAAATTTCGAACATAAATCAATTTTTACACAGCCAAAAATAATATGCACACCCAGGGAAACTTGGCGGTACCCTGTAAGAGAACGTTTTTGGACTTCTGATCAGAAACTAGCACTGGAGCCTTGTATCCCACACATTTGCTCACAGCTGAAGTTAAAAAGCAGGTTTTTTTTTCTCTTAAATCTGTAATTAACAAGTGTATCATGTTTGGTCCACAAGTTTTCGGGAATGTTGGAGACTTCTTCATCTTTGGTGTGTTTTTTTTTTTCCTGAAAAACTTAAATAAATCTCACAGTTTGTGATGCAAATTAAAACTCATTCAGGGAATTAATATTTACATTTTTTTAATTGCTAGGAGGCTCAATAAAGGCTGCTTTTTCAAGAAAAATAAATTCCTATCAAGCTGCCAGTATTAGGCGTGTAAGGGCTGGTTTTCCATGTGCCAGCTGTCAAAATGCAGAAATCAGCTGATTAGGTTCAATCGTCTCTCTTTTTAATAAAACTAAGATTACTAAATTCCTGATTTGTTTGAAATAACTCTCTGCTTCCCGTCCTCTGCAGCCTACAGAAGCGGTGGGTGACTGGCGTAAGAACATCGAGGACAAAGCTGACAGGAAGAAGATGTTCGAGGCCTCCTAAATGTTTTGCTGCTCTTTGTTTTTCTGTTTACATGAACTCCATGTGTCTTATTTGTGCTGGTGGAAGAGCGCGTTTGCTTTATGTCACACAGGTCTGAAGAGCAGGTTAGCAAATCTGAGAGGCGGGGAGTTGAATTTACCTGAGGGTTGTTATTTTGCACTTTGTCGTAGTCTGGGAGGGGAAGGTTCACACACCAACACCAAGTCTTCAACTCCACACAGTCGGGGAAACAATCGCACACAATGTTCATTATACACAATAAAATCAAGTGTCAGAGAAAATCACGCTGTTTTTGTCTTTTTTTTGCCCAACTTACCACATATTTACAGGATCACAGTAAAGGCTGAAGTTTAAATCTTTGTCTGAATATGTCTTTACCATGATGCCTGGAAGAAACTCTGATTCCCACATTCATATCTTATCTTTTTTATCCAGCCTAAACTTCCTCAGATAAAAATGAATTCTAAAAATAAGCCTACCCTATACATGATCAAATAAATCTTGGTTTTTATGGTAACTATGCTGCACAATCTGATTTTTACCAAAGAACACTTCTTCAGACATTTATTGAACCACCTCATTTTCTGAAGTGATTCAAATCTTTTGTGAAGATAAATTGAGAAGAAATGTTACGTTTACATAACCATAAGGGTCAAAGAGTGACAGAAAATCAGCATCAAATATTTATATTCTGTGTTCAGCACCAAGGCTTATAAGGCAAAAGTGTGAAATATGGCAGAGAGGATTTCTAGAGCAGACATTGATGACAGCTTTAAACACTATCAACACTATCTCAACCAGCTGCATGAGCCGTCTCCATTCAACAGGTGAGCCTTGCCAGTATGTAAGTAGTGGAGTTCCTTTCTTCCTCAGTGTTATTAGAGAGCAGCTGTTGTCCCAAGGAAGACCCCATCCACCATCTGTAAAGTGCATATTATAGCAACAACTGCTCCTCTAACAACAGTCAATCTTTGTTTTATTACATAAAGGCCCACCAGTCAATCTCTAAAGCAACCAATAAATTAAACTAGTGAGTTAATTTATTGACATTGTATCTGTTTTTTCAGTATTTCTATTATTTTTATGACCTGGACCCATAAACCGGTTTTTGGGTCATAGGGATGTAGAAGGGATGTAGCCACCACAATGTTGGGAGCATATTGAGATAAGAAGGTATTTTTTGTTTTTATTTGATATTAAATGTAACACTTGGTACTCAAAACAATCCTTAATAATGCAGAAATTTAACTGTAACACTTTTTAAAATGTGTTTTGTGTAAACATTTACACCTGTCAATCAAAGCAGCCACACCTCTAATTTAAAGTCTTGCTGGTATTACTCTAGGAGAGGTTTTTATTTTATTTTACCCATTTATTTATTAGAAGACTGTTAATTTTTTTTTTTCTGCAGTAAAGTTGCAAATTTTGACCTGGGAGTTTATCTGCACTGGCTCGCTATTGGAGTCTGCCTTAAGTGGACATTAGAAGAACTGCAGTTTTTGGCCACTCAATTTTTCATCCAGCGTTTGCTGCAATTAAGTAGGAGAAAACTGATGATGTTTTTAGGTGTACCAGCACAAAATACTTTCTTTGTCATGTTTTGATGTGATGGTAAAGTTTGATAATGGATCAGTAATGTTTTGAGTGTATTTAAAAAATATAAAAGTATTAAGAGAACTCTTCTTATTAAACACACAGTTCTTCCTCAGCTCAAATTGTCTGAACATTCAGGTTTACTTTATAGGATATTTTAAAGCACCTTGACATGACTGTTGTTGCATTTTTAATTTTTTTCATAAATATAAGTGAAGTAAATGTAAATAAGGGGAAATTTGATTAAAAATAAGTGTCATGCACAGCCATCAATCAGTTAAACACTCCATGGAGACTTTAATGATTTATCTCACTGGTTGAAAATACGCCCCACCCTCCATCAGATGCCCTCACACTCCTTGTATGGTGCTCTGAGCTCTGCCTCCAGCCGACCGGGGGCCCTCGAGGCTTTGGTTTCTTGAGGGGCTAACTTTATCCCCTGAGACTCCCGGGGAATGTGAAGGAGATGCCTACGAGTTATATTTGAATCATCTGACTTCAATAAGACTCCTTAAAGAAAAAAAAAGAAAAGAAAATTGCAGCGTCTTCCCTCCATCACTAGCCTGCAGGGCTGAGACTGACACCTGCTTTTAAATTTAGTTTGAGTGCTTTCAAGCAGCTGCTTTTCCGATGACATCTGTCTGCCGTTATGTAACTGTGAGTGTTTTCGTGTTTTATTGTGGAATGCACATGGATAGGGAATTTAAAAAAAACATAAACATAAATGCAGCGCCTCATGACACCATTCGAAGCTGTAAAACAAAGTACAAAAGTGCCACTCAATGAGGTGTCGGTCCTGCCTCAGTCCTGTTTTCACCCACATTTCAACTTTCCAGCACCCTGCATTTATCTGAAGCCCTGCAGTTACTTGGGGTTACTTCCATTCTCCATCTGTCCACCAGGTGTCCTCTGACTACACCATCCTGTATCTTGTGGGCTACAGGGACAGTGAGGGGACAGTTATCTCATGGCTTCAAGACCAGAGACGATGAAAACGGAAGTCTCAGTTCATGTTTCTTTCTTTCTTTTATAGTTCATTGTAGCATCAAACAAGGTTTTTTTAATTTCCTAAGTTGATGCAGATCCTTGCACAGTCCAATCTGCCAAAGAGTGAGTTTTTAAAAACAGTTCTTAAAAGCTAACACACACACTGTGCACACTCTGGTCTCTCCTTTATCATCTGTACTGGTGTTTAGTGGAGCTGGTAGCACTCATTACCTGTGGCTGTGTTTCATGCGTCAAAGTGACTGACAGCAAGCAGCACAGGGGTGGCTGTAGCTCAGGTGGCAGAGCAGGTCAGCCACTAACCAGAAGGTTGGTGGTTTGATCCCAGACTGCTCCAGTCTACATGCCAAATATCCTTGGGCAAGATACTAACTGCATGTTGCCTACTGGTGGTGGTCAGAGGGCCCGGTGGCACCAGTGTCCGGCAGCCTCGCCTCTGTCAGTGCGCCCCAGGGCAGCTGTGGCTACAGTGTAGCTTGCCATCACCAGTGTGTGAATGGGTGAATGTAGTGTAAAGCACTTTGGGGTCCTTTGGGACTAAGTAAAGCGCTATACAAATGCAGGCCATTTACCAATGCTGGGTCTCGGAGAGGTCAGGGTTCAGAGAGGGGTCCTCTCTCTCTATCAGTATTTTTTTTCACTATTTTTATATTGCAGCTGAAAGATGGGGCTGGTGTAAATAAAAATAACAGAAGAATTATGTAACACATTCAGGTCTTTTTTTTTTGTAAGAACAGAAAATCCACTGATCACCTGATAAATGG